>JAPEKO010000020.1:9391390-9404580 GCA_027576075.1 Cathorops hypophthalmus
TTACGCCCGTATAATAATTTGAACGGGGAGAACCCCGTGGAGGCTTGCGGGACCTCTCGCACTGCGAATAACAGGGTCTCGAGCCATTTATCCCAGTTGCATGCATCCTCGCTTGCAAATTTCCGAATTATATTCTTGAGGGTGTGATTGAACCGTTTGACTAAGCCACCCATTTGTGGGTGATAAACGCTCGTGCGGATAGGCTTAATTCCCAGTAACCCGTACAGTTCACGCAGTGTGCATGATATAAATGTAGTGCCTTGATCAGTTAGAATCTCTTTGGGGATTCCGACTCGGGAGATGACACGGAAGAGTGCTTCTGCAATCTACATGCTGAGATATTGCGAAGAGGTACTGCTTCCGGATATCACGTTGCATAGTCCACCAGAACTAAAATAAAGTGATATCCTTGTGCTGACCAATCTAATGGCCTGACGAGATCCATCCCAATTCTTTCAAATGGAGTCTTGATTAATGGCAGAGGGCACAAAGGCGCTTTTGGAATGGCCACGGGATTTACTAACTGGCATTCACGGCATGCCTTACACCACCTATGGACATCGCCGCGAATCCCTGGCCAATAGAACCGGGCCATTATTTGGGCTAGTGTCTTATCTTGTCCCAAGTGTCTGGCCATGGGATTAAAGTGAGCCACCTGGAATATAAATTTCCTGCGGATCTTTGGGATTAAAAGCCATGTTCTTGGTTCCTTAGTCTGGGTGTCCTGCGTCACTTGGTATAACCTTTCCTTAATAATGGAGAAATAGGGGAAGGACGGGGTGGCGTTTGGCTGGAGTGTTTGACCATCGATTACTCTCACTTGGTTAAATGCATGTCGCAGAGTCTCGTCTCATGACTGCTCTAATGGGAAATCCACGAGAGCTTCCCCAAGAGAGGGAGGAGGAGCCTGCTACTCCTCACTCTGATGCGGTGATGACATAGATGGCTCTGTGACATTGGGGGGAGCAGCTGCCACACTGGGATCTCCCCCCGCTAAATTATGGCAGGCCCCACTCTTTACTAAATGTGCCATTAATTCCCTAAATCCCGGCCAGTCAGTCCCCAAAATTATCGAATGGGTAAGGCGAGGATTAACCGCCGCCTTTACTCTAAATTTCTCCCCTCGAAATAGAATGTGGACCGGCACTAAAGGGTAGTTGTGAACATCCCCGTGCACACACAACACCTTCACCAATTGTGCTCTCCCCAATGTCTCGTCTTCCACCAGGCTTTGGTGGATTGAGGTCTGATTACAGCTGGAGTCCACCAAAGCCTGATGCGTATCCCCTTGGATACTCACTGGTATATGATACGCTCCGGCCCGATCGAGGGTGGTCCCTGGCACTGATGCTGGAGACTCCCTGCAGTGCCAGCATACTGGCCCAGTCTCTCCCTCTGCACCAGTGTTTTGGAGCTCACACACCTGAGGGGAGGAAGACAGACATGGAAGTAGGAAACTGTAGGGCACTGTGGGTGCGACAGGCTGGCTAGGATGGAGCCGGCCCTCGCCTACGCAGTGGGGGAATGGGGTGAGGATGAGAAACGGAAGGGGGGAGGGAGAGAGAGAAGAGGAGACAGGCAGTCCTGCCATCGGAACAGCCACCATATGGTCCTCCGCCAGCTCAGTGGCCTGATCCAACGACACCGGGCGATGGCACTGGACCCACTCCACTGTTCCTTCCAGAAGTCAGGCAATGAATTGTTACAGCGCCACCAGGTTGATGATTGATTGATTGATTCCCTCGACGTCACGGTTGTCGGCCCTCAGCCACCGCCGGCAGGCGTCCCAGAGTTGCTGGCCAAACGCAAACGGCCTGCCAACCTCCTCCAGGTGCAGAGCGCAGAAGCACTGCCATTGCTGCTCCAGAGTGCACCCCACACATTGGAGGATGGCTCTGCGGAGGTCAGCATAGACCAGCCGGCTGTCGGCGGGGAGCTGTAGCACGGCCAGCTGTGCCTCACCCATTAGCAGGGGGAGAAGGTGCGCCGTGTACCTCCACTGGCCAACCCCATGCCTCTGCTGCCTGCTCAAAAAGAGCGATGAAGGCTTTGGGGTCGTCATGCGGACTCCTCTTCGTTAGGGTGAGGTGGGGAAGGTTCGCAGCGGTGGTGATAGTGGACCCCGCCGACTCGAGCAGGGCTTTGAACCGTTGTTCCTGCTTCTTCTGGAGGGTGACCAGTGCTTTGTGCTGGTTCTGTTGGTCCGAGGCGAGGGCATGGACCCAGGTCCTTGAAGGGGGAGGACTCCATGGGGCTGTCTCCTTCTGCACTCTGTTCCTGGGTTTCGGACCACTGTAGAATCAGAGCAGGTGGATGGAGCACAGAAGCATGGCAGGCCAGAACAGAGTTCTCAGAAACTTTTATTTTTCCATTGTATATGTGACTTTTCAGCTCATTCACACGCACGCACACATGCATTCTGGTCGGGAGAGAGTTCCCTTTTCTCCTGCTCTCTCGCCCCTGGTCTCTCTCTCCTTTTATAGGGCGTGGTCACTGGGGAAGACACACAAACGCAGGTTAATTCATGTTGGGTGCAGTGATTCTGCCACTTACCTTCCCTGACTCCGCCCTCCATTCACAGACCGATGCTTGATCATGCCCCAGCTGCCACAATATCTTCTGTTAAATCTGACCAACCACATTCCGTTTTCCTTTTCAGTGTAAAAAGAAGTCTGACTGCAAAGAGCAACAGTTACATTTGAAAATGTTATCTCAAGTGTTATAAACTATTATACTTCATTACAAAGTCGAGCAGAAGTTTTAAAAGGAGGCATCAAATAAAAAATTAGTTTGAACTATGGCTCAGGTGTAATTAACTAAGAATCTAAGAGTGAGTTTGTACTCAAATACAGTGCATCTGTCCCATCATATTCCCTAAATCTTGTATTTCATCAAGCAAATTTCTCTCTTTCTAAATCAGGCCAATTATTTTTATACTGGTTTCTGTGTTTGCAGCAAATCATGTGATTACCTAGAATACTATTAAATATTCAACAGCCATACATTAAGTATGTGAAATATTTTACATCATATACACTCACTGGGCACTTTATTAATTCAGCGTCCCTAATACAAGGTTGGGATTCATCAGACCAGGCTACATTTTTCCAGTCTTCAACTGTCCAGCTTTGCTTAATCTGTGCCCACTGCAGCCTCAGCTTTCTGTTTTTGCCTGACGAAAGTGGAAATGCACATGATGATCTGCTGTTGCAGCCCATCCACCTCAAGGTTCAATGTGTTGTCCATTCTGAGATTTTCTGCTCACCACAATTGTACAGAGTGGTTAACTGTTACTGCGGCCTTGCTGGCAGCTCAAACCAGTCTGACCATTCTCTGTTGATCTCGCTTATCAACAAGATATTTCCATCCACAGAATTGTTGCTCACTGCATATTTGTTTTCCTTTATTGCATTATTCTGAGTAAACACTCAGAATACATGACAAACATGTTTGAGAAAACATGAGAAGCATGTTTGGATGTGTGTACATTTGCATGCTGCTTTGTGTTGTAGGTTATTCAGGGTGCTGTTATTGGTCATCTCATTGCAAGATATTCAGAAAACTCATTACTACTGTTTTCAGTTTTTCTGTTTTCAGACTGTTGTGCATGAAAATTCCAGATTAGAAGATGTAGAATTATTCAAACCAGCCCATCTGGCAGCAACCATCATGCCATGTTCAAAATCACTTGAGCTGCCACACAATTGGCTGTTTAGATAATTGCATTTATGAGTAAGTGTATAGGTGTTCCTGATAAAGTGCTCAGTAAGTGGATTACCAAAATATTTTTAAAAAAAAATTGTTTGGTATTTCAGGTGTTTTTCAGGTCATGTTCTCCATCATTGTCATGAACTTTTTCCAGCTGCAAGCAGAGGAAAATGGGTACCTCATGGCATACCTTGGTATAGTGCAAATGGTACATGCACAAATCCATTTATTTAAGCTTTTTGCAGATGTTCCCTATTGATTTTTTTTTTCTAGGGATAAGTTGCATATTTTGACTCTTAAGCATCCTAAATGAAACATGTTTGGATGTGTGTACATTTGCATGCTGCTTTGTGTTGTAGGTTATTCAGGGTGCTGTTATTGGTCATCTCACTGCAAGATATTCAGAGAACTCATTACTACTGTTTTCAATTGGCCTGAACAGCTTGGTGGGGCTTGCACAGGTACACACCACATCTCTTAAGTTTATGACCTAGTGGAGACAGATTATATGATTAACTGCAGAATTATTGGCATCCTTCCTGTAAATTAGCCAAAATTAATATGATCTTTTTAGGTGAATTATATGGGATAATAAACACTGAGCCTTTTCCAAAAATGTATAGTTTGAGAACAGAACTGAGAAAACTTATAGAGGAATTTTGGATCACAATATGCAGAACGGCGGCACGGTGGTTCTCCTTCCAACATGCTCTGCTCAACTTCTCAGGATGTGTCCATACCATCTCAGTCTCATCTCTCTTAGCTTAATTCCCAAGCTCTCCACATATGAGGTTCCTCTAATGTGCTCATTCCTTATCCTGTCCAACCTTGTCACTCCCTTCGCAAACCTTAACATCCTCAACTCCGCCACCTCCAATTTTGCTTCCTGTCTCTTCGTTAAGGGTACTGTCTCCAATCCATACATCATAGCTGGTCTCACTACTGTCTTATACATCTTACCTTTTACTTTTGCTGGGACTTTCCTATCACAAATGACTCCTAAAATCCTTCTCCAACTGCTCCACCCTGCCTGCACACTCTTTCTCACCTCACTAATGCAGCCCCCATTTTCCTGCACAGTTGACCCCAGGTACTTGAATTCACCAACTTTCTTTATGTCTACTCCTTGCATTTTCACTACACTCTCATCCCCATTCTCATTGATGCACATGTATTCTGTTTTGCTACTGCTCACGTTCATTCCTCTTCATTCCAATGCATACCTCCATCTCTCCAAATCCAACTCAACCTCCTTTTCACTTTCACCACATATCACAATATCATCCGAAAACATCATGTCCCATGGTGACTCTTGCCTCACTTTGTCTGTCAAGCTATCCATCACTATGGCAAACAAGAAAGGACTCAAATCAGATCCTTGATGAAGTCCCACCTTCACCTTGAACCATTCAGTCATTCTAACTCCACACCTCCCTGCTGTTTCACTGTTCTCATACATGTCTTGCACCACTCTGACATACTTCTCATTCACTCCACACTTTCTCATACAATACCATAACTCATCTCTCGGCACTATTGTATGCCTTCTCCAGGTCTACAAACACACAATGTAACTTTCTCTGGCCTTCCCTGTACTTCTCCATTCACATTCTTAAAGCAAAAATTGCATCTGACGTGCTTTTCCTTGGCATAAACCCATACTGCTATTCAGATTGCTACCTCTCTTCTCAATCTCGCCTCCAATACCCTTTACCATAACTTCAAGGTGTGGCTCATCAGTTTTATCCCTCTGTAGTTACTGCAGCTCTGTGCATCTCTCTTATTCTTGTATATTGGGACTGGCATACTTTTTCTTCATATATTTGGCATTTTCTCATTCTCTAGGATCTTATTAAACAATCTCGTTAGGAACGCCACAGCCGTCTCACTTAAACATCTCCAAGCCTTAATCGGGATACCATCTGGTCCGACTGCTTTCCCAGTCTTCATTCTTTTCATGGCTGTCCTCACCTCATCCTTACTAACCAACTTTACTTCCTGATTTGCTGTCTCCAACGAATCTGACCTTTTCTCTCTTGGAATCTCCTCATTTAATAAATCCTCAAAGTACTCTTTCCACCTTCTTAATACACTGTCATCACATTTCCATTTCCATCTTTCATCACTCTTACCTGCTGTACATCCCTCGCTTCCCTGTTTCTCTGCCTAACTAGTCTATACAGGTCTTTCTCTCCTTCTTTGTTCTCCAGTCTTTCATACAACTCCTGGAATGCATCTGCTTTCACCTTTGCTACTGCTCTTTTTGCCTTCTGTCTCATCTCTCTGTATAACCGCCTGCTTTCCTCATCTCTCTGATTGTCCCAATTCTTCTTTGCTAGCCTCTTCTCTTTTATAATTTTCTGCATTCTTTGTTCCACCATGTCTCTTCATCTTCTTTTCTCCTGCCCTCTGACCACCCTAGCACCTTCCTTGCTGCCTCTCTTACTAGTATAGCAGTAGTATCCCAGTCTTCTGGCAGACTTTCATTACCACTCAGTGTTCATCTCATTTCTTCCCTAAACTCCTTCTCATGTTCAACCTCTTTTAGTTTCCACCACTTAAACTTCAGCTCCACTATTTCACACTTCCTCTTTTTCACTTTCAAGTTCATCCTGCACACGACCACTCAATGTTGTCTAGCTACACTCTCATCCACAATTCAGTTAAATTGTATCTTCTCCATCAGTTCTCCACAGATTTTCATTCCAGTTGTTTTGTTTGAAAAAACTCATCACTCTGTACCAAACTTGGTCAATGTCTTGTCACTTTTTTTTTTAATTTGCTAACAAGTTAGTAGTTCAGCCAAATTAAATTCTCGGCCTCTCTAGTGATCTACCCAAAACATCGAACAGAACTGGAATCGGATGAGAAACGAGGGAAGATAAAATTTTATCTTCCCTCGTTTCTCATCCGATTCCAGTTCTGTTCGATGTTTTGGGTAGATCACTAGAGAGGCCGAGAATTTAATTTGGCTGAACTACTAACTTGTTAGCAAATTAAAAAAAAAAGTGACAAGACATTGACCAAGTTTGGTACAGAGTGATGAGTTTTTTCAAACAAAACAACTGGAATGAAAATCTGTGGAGAACTGATGGAGAAGATACAATTTAACTGAATTGTGGATGAGAGTGTAGCTAGACAACATTGAGTGGTCGTGTGCAGGATGAACTTGAAAGTGAAAAAGAGGAAGTGTGAAATAGTGGAGCTGAAGTTTAAGTGGTGGAAACTAAAAGAGGTTGAACATGAGAAGGAGTTTAGGGAAGAAATGAGATGAACACTGAGTGGTAATGAAAGTCTGCCAGAAGACTGGGATACTACTGCTATACTAGTAAGAGAGGCAGCAAGGAAGGTGCTAGGGTGGTCAGAGGGCAGGAGAAAAGAAGATGAAGAGACATGGTGGAACAAAGAATGCAGAAAATTATAAAAGAGAAGAGGCTAGCAAAGAAGAATTGGGACAATCAGAGAGATGAGGAAAGCAGGCGGTTATACAGAGAGATGAGACAGAAGGCAAAAAGAGCAGTAGCAAAGGTGAAAGCAGATGCATTCCAGGAGTTGTATGAAAGACTGGAGAACAAAGAAGGAGAGAAAGACCTGTATAGACTAGTTAGGCAGAGAAACAGGGAAGCGAGGGATGTACAGCAGGTAAGAGTGATGAAAGATGGAAATGGAAATGTGATGACAGTGTATTAAGAAGGTGGAAAGAGTACTTTGAGGATTTATTAAATGAGGAGATTCCAAGAGAGAAAAGGTCAGATTCGTTGGAGACAGCAAATCAGGAAGTAAAGTTGGTTAGTAAGGATGAGGTGAGGACAGCCATGAAAAGAATGAAGACTGGGAAAGCAGTCGGACCAGATGGTATCCCGATTAAGGCTTGGAGATGTTTAAGTGAGACGGCTGTGGCGTTCCTAACGAGATTGTTTAATAAGATCCTAGAGAATGAGAAAATGCCAAATATATGAAGAAAAAGTATGCCAGTCCCAATATACAAGAATAAGAGAGATGCACAGAGCTGCAGTAACTACAGAGGGATAAAACTGATGAGCCACACCTTGAAGTTATGGTAAAGGGTATTGGAGGCGAGATTGAGAAGAGAGGTAGCAATCTGAATAGCAGTATGGGTTTATGCCAAGGAAAAGCACGTCAGATGCAATTTTTGCTTT
The DNA here is from genome assembly GCA_027576075.1 of Cathorops hypophthalmus. NCBI lineage: Eukaryota > Metazoa > Chordata > Actinopteri > Siluriformes > Ariidae > Cathorops > Cathorops hypophthalmus. The sequence goes on from JAPEKO010000020.1 coordinate 9,399,259, forward strand.
AAGAATGTGAATGGAGAAGTACAGGGAAGGCCAGAGAAAGTTACATTGTGTGTTTGTAGACCTGGAGAAGGCATACAATAGTGCCGAGAGATGAGTTATGGTATTGTATGAGAAAGTGTGGAGTGAATGAGAAGTATGTCAGAGTGGTGCAAGACATGTATGAGAACAGTGAAACAGCAGGGAGGTGTGGAGTTAGAATGACTGAATGGTTCAAGGTGAAGGTGGGACTTCATCAAGGATCTGATTTGAGTCCTTTCTTGTTTGCCATAGTGATGGATAGCTTGACAGACAAAGTGAGGCAAGAGTCACCATGGGACATGATGTTTTCGGATGATATTGTGATATGTGGTGAAAGTGAAAAGGAGGTTGAGTTGGATTTGGAGAGATGGAGGTATGCATTGGAATGAAGAGGAATGAACGTGAGCAGTAGCAAAACAGAATACATGTGCATCAATGAGAATGGGGATGAGAGTGTAGTGAAAATGCAAGGAGTAGACATAAAGAAAGTTGGTGAATTCAAGTACCTGGGGTCAACTGTGCAGGAAAATGGGGGCTGCATTAGTGAGGTGAGAAAGAGTGTGCAGGCAGGGTGGAGCAGTTGGAGAAGGATTTTAGGAGTCATTTGTGATAGGAAAGTCCCAGCAAAAGTAAAAGGTAAGATGTATAAGACAGTAGTGAGACCAGCTATGATGTATGGATTGGAGACAGTACCCTTAACGAAGAGACAGGAAGCAAAATTGGAGGTGGCGGAGTTGAGGATGTTAAGGTTTGCGAAGGGAGTGACAAGGTTGGACAGGATAAGGAATGAGCACATTAGAGGAACCTCATATGTGGAGAGCTTGGGAATTAAGCTAAGAGAGATGAGACTGAGATGGTATGGACACATCCTGAGAAGTTGAGCAGAGCATGTTGGAAGGAGAACCACCGTGCCGCCGTTCTGCATATTGTGATCCAAAATTCCTCTATAAGTTTTCTCAGTTCTGTTCTCAAACTATACATTTTTGGAAAAGGCTCAGTGTTTATTATCCCATATAATTCACCTAAAAAGATCATATTAATTTTGGCTAATTTACAGGAAGGATGCCAATAATTCTGCAGTTAATCATATAATCTGTCTCCACTAGGTCATAAACTTAAGAGATGTGGTGTGTACCTGTGCAAGCCCCACCAAGCTGTTCAGGCCAATTGAAAACAGTAGTAATGAGTTCTCTGAATATCTTGCAGTGAGATGACCAATAACAGCACCCTGAATAACCTACAACACAAAGCAGCATGCAAATGTACACACATCCAAACATGTTTCATTTAGGATGCTTAAGAGTCAAAATATGCAACTTATCCCTAGAAAAAAAAAATCAATAGGGAACATCTGCAAAAAGCTTAAATAAATGGATTTGTGCATGTACCATTTGCACTATACCAAGGTATGCCATGAGGTACCCATTTTCCTCTGCTTGCAGCTGGAAAAAGTTCATGACAATGATGGAGAACATGACCTGAAAAACACCTGAAATACCAAACAATTTTTTTTTAAAAATATTTTGGTAATCCACTTACTGAGCACTTTATCAGGAACACCTATACACTTACTCATAAATGCAATTATCTAAACAGCCAATTGTGTGGCAGCTCAAGTGATTTTGAACATGGCATGATGGTTGCTGCCAGATGGGCTGGTTTGAATAATTCTACATCTTCTAATCTGGAATTTTCATGCACAACAGTCTGAAAACAGAAAAACTGAAAACAGTAGTAATGAGTTTTCTGAATATCTTGCAATGAGATGACCAATAACAGCACCCTGAATAACCTACAACACAAAGCAGCATGCAAATGTACACACATCCAAACATGCTTCTCATGTTTTCTCAAACATGTTTGTCATGTATTCTGAGTGTTTACTCAGAATAATGCAATAAAGGAAAACAAATATGCAGTGAGCAACAATTCTGTGGATGGAAATATCTTGTTGATAAGCGAGATCAACAGAGAATGGTCAGACTGGTTTGAGCTGCCAGCAAGGCCGCAGTAACAGTTAACCACTCTGTACAATTGTGGTGAGCAGAAAATCTCAGAATGGACAACACATTGAACCTTGAGGTGGATGGGCTGCAACAGCAGATCATCATGTGCATTTCCACTTTCGTCAGGCAAAAACAGAAAGCTGAGGCTGCAGTGGGCACAGATTAAGCAAAGCTGGACAGTTGAAGACTGGAAAAATGTAGCCTGGTCTGATGAATCCCAACCTTGTATTAGGGACGCTGAATTAATAAAGTGCCCAGTGAGTGTATATGATGTAAAATATTTCACATACTTAATGTATGGCTGTTGAATATTTAATAGTATTCTAGGTAATCACATGATTTGCTGCAAACACAGAAACCAGTATAAAAATAATTGGCCTGATTTAGAAAGAGAGAAATTTGCTTGATGAAATACAAGATTTAGGGAATATGATGGGACAGATGCACTGTATTTGAGTACAAACTCACTCTTAGATTCTTAGTTAATTACACCTGAGCCATAGTTCAAACTAATTTTTTATTTGATGCCTCCTTTTAAAACTTCTGCTCGACTTTGTAATGAAGTATAATAGTTTATAACACTTGAGATAACATTTTCAAATGTAACTGTTGCTCTTTGCAGTCAGACTTCTTTTTACACTGAAAAGGAAAACGGAATGTGGTTGGTCAGATTTAACAGAAGATATTGTGGCAGCTGGGGCATGATCAAGCATCGGTCTGTGAATGGAGGGCGGAGTCAGGGAAGGTAAGTGGCAGAATCACTGCACCCAACATGAATTAACCTGCGTTTGTGTGTCTTCCCCAGTGACCACGCCCTATAAAAGGAGAGAGAGACCAGGGGCGAGAGAGCAGGAGAAAAGGGAACTCTCTCCCGACCAGAATGCATGTGTGCGTGCGTGTGAATGAGCTGAAAAGTCACATATACAATGGAAAAATAAAAGTTTCTGAGAACTCTGTTCTGGCCTGCCATGCTTCTGTGCTCCATCCACCTGCTCTGATTCTACAGTGGTCCGAAACCCAGGAACAGAGTGCAGAAGGAGACAGCCCCATGGAGTCCTCCCCCTTCAAGGACCTGGGTCCATGCCCTCGCCTCGGACCAACAGAACCAGCACAAAGCACTGGTCACCCTCCAGAAGAAGCAGGAACAACGGTTCAAAGCCCTGCTCGAGTCGGCGGGGTCCACTATCACCACCGCTGCGAACCTTCCCCACCTCACCCTAACGAAGAGGAGTCCGCATGACGACCCCAAAGCCTTCATCGCTCTTTTTGAGCAGGCAGCAGAGGCATGGGGTTGGCCAGTGGAGGTACACGGCGCACCTTCTCCCCCTGCTAATGGGTGAGGCACAGCTGGCCGTGCTACAGCTCCCCGCCGACAGCCGGCTGGTCTATGCTGACCTCCGCAGAGCCATCCTCCAATGTGTGGGGTGCACTCTGGAGCAGCAATGGCAGTGCTTCTGCGCTCTGCACCTGGAGGAGGTTGGCAGGCCGTTTGCGTTTGGCCAGCAACTCTGGGACGCCTGCCGGCGGTGGCTGAGGGCCGACAACCGTGACGTCGAGGGAATCAATCAATCAATCATCAACCTGGTGGCGCTGTAACAATTCATTGCCTGACTTCTGGAAGGAACAGTGGAGTGGGTCCAGTGCCATCGCCCGGTGTCGTTGGATCAGGCCACTGAGCTGGCGGAGGACCATATGGTGGCTGTTCCGATGGCAGGACTGCCTGTCTCCTCTTCTCTCTCTCCCTCCCCCCTTCCGTTTCTCATCCTCACCCCATTCCCCCACTGCGTAGGCGAGGGCCGGCTCCATCCTAGCCAGCCTGTCGCACCCACAGTGCCCTACAGTTTCCTACTTCCATGTCTGTCTTCCTCCCCTCAGGTGTGTGAGCTCCAAAACACTGGTGCAGAGGGAGAGACTGGGCCAGTATGCTGGCACTGCAGGGAGTCTCCAGCATCAGTGCCAGGGACCACCCTCGATCGGGCCGGAGCGTATCATATACCAGTGAGTATCCAAGGGGATACGCATCAGGCTTTGGTGGACTCCAGCTGTAATCAGACCTCAATCCACCAAAGCCTGGTGGAAGACGAGACATTGGGGAGAGCACAATTGGTGAAGGTGTTGTGTGTGCACGGGGATGTTCACAACTACCCTTTAGTGCCGGTCCACATTCTATTTCGAGGGGAGAAATTTAGAGTAAAGGCGGCGGTTAATCCTCGCCTTACCCATTCGATAATTTTGGGGACTGACTGGCCGGGATTTAGGGAATTAATGGCACATTTAGTAAAGAGTGGGGCCTGCCATAATTTAGCGGGGGGAGATCCCAGTGTGGCAGCTGCTCCCCCCAATGTCACAGAGCCATCTATGTCATCACCGCATCAGAGTGAGGAGTAGCAGGCTCCTCCTCCCTCTCTTGGGGAAGCTCTCGTGGATTTCCCATTAGAGCAGTCATGAGACGAGACTCTGCGACATGCATTTAACCAAGTGAGAGTAATCGATGGTCAAACACTCCAGCCAAACGCCACCCCGTCCTTCCCCTATTTCTCCATTATTAAGGAAAGGTTATACCAAGTGACGCAGGACACCCAGACTAAGGAACCAAGAACATGGCTTTTAATCCCAAAGATCCGCAGGAAATTTATATTCCAGGTGGCTCACTTTAATCCCATGGCCAGACACTTGGGACAAGATAAGACACTAGCCCAAATAATGGCCCGGTTCTATTGGCCAGGGATTCGCGGCGATGTCCATAGGTGGTGTAAGGCATGCCGTGAATGCCAGTTAGTAAATCCCGTGGCCATTCCAAAAGCGCCTTTGTGCCCTCTGCCATTAATCAAGACTCCATTTGAAAGAATTGGGATGGATCTCGTCAGGCCATTAGATTGGTCAGCACAAGGATATCACTTTATTTTAGTTCTGGTGGACTATGCAACGTGATATCCGGAAGCAGTACCTCTTCGCAATATCTCAGCATGTAGATTGCAGAAGCACTCTTCCGTGTCATCTCCCGAGTCGGAATCCCCAAAGAGATTCTAACTGATCAAGGCACTACATTTATATCATGCACACTGCGTGAACTGTACGGGTTACTGGGAATTAAGCCTATCCGCACGAGCGTTTATCACCCACAAATGGGTGGCTTAGTCAAACGGTTCAATCACACCCTCAAGAATATAATTCGGAAATTTGCAAGCGAGGATGCATGCAACTGGGATAAATGGCTCGAGACCCTGTTATTCGCAGTGCGAGAGGTCCCGCAAGCCTCCACGGGGTTCTCCCCGTTCAAATTATTATACGGGCGTAA
>JAPEKO010000020.1:10207966-10220225 GCA_027576075.1 Cathorops hypophthalmus
CCCGTCCGACGGATAGTTAGGATTTTTTCGAGGCGCTCGACGACGGGCGCAGAGCCTCTGCGCAGGGGGCGTGGTCGTGCACAGACACAGGACGGACGGACGCAGAGGCTATGCGTCCTAAGCATAAATTGGGCTTTAGGAGTAATTCTGAGAGGCTGGATGAATACAGGCCCTGATGTAGATGCTGAGTGTGAAACTGTGCAACACAATGCAGGAGTTGGAGAAAGATGCCATTTGATGTTTTTGGTTTGGTTGCTGAGAATAATACATTCAATAACCTTTGATACAGATATACAAATAAACTTGACTTGAGATACCCTGAAAGTCTTAAACGAGACTTAATTTTTCCTAATGCAATGTTAGACTTTAATTATATTATTCCTGAATATCTATTTATATTGTCATTTAATATTATACCACCCTAAAAAAATAAATAAAAAATTGCAGAATGTAGAAAAAGATCAGCTGTACCTTGGAGGCCATTGGCATTGGTGCTGGTGCATGTGGGTGGAGGAGAGCTCTGAGGCCGCACCACAGGAGCAAATGCGCTCTTCTGTTTCACTGCTGACACCATGTTCGCTGGAGAGAAGGAGAAAATTCCAGAGGAACTGCTGCAGTTGGATGGCAAACTGGTGGATGAAGCCATGGTGGGACTGGAAGGAACAACTGTGGGAGTGAAAACAAACAAGAATATTCATGGCATGGAAAGGAGAAAGCATAGGAAATATTTGTGTGATGTGCTTTGGCAGTTCGCAAAAATATCCCCATTAAAATAAACTGAAATGTATTTGATAGGAAACATTTACACTAATAATTATACTTTCTATAGTAACATCCAAATTAATATCTCACAAAAGATATTGCCTTAAGCAACATGGAGTGTTCCCATCTCACAGCTTGGAGTTTCACATGTTCTTCCTATGCTTGTGTGGGTTTCCTCTGGGTTCTCTGGATTCCTCCCATCATCCAAAACATGGCAGTAGGCAGATTATATATGCTAAATTGTCTATAGGTGTGAATGAGTGTGTGAATCTATGTGTGCATGGTCCCATGTGATGGTCTGGCATCCCATCTGATCATCTGAAGCTTCTGATCCACTGTGACCCTAACCAAGATAAAGTTGGGACTGAAGTAAATAGTTATGAAAAGTTGAAAAGAAGAATGAATAAAAACTTAGTATTCTTTGGTGATATTTCTAAAAGGCAATAAAGGTTTTCACTGTACCACAGTGCAAAGACTTCATTGCCTTTTTGTTGTTGGTGTTAGCTATGAGCACCTTGGTTTTGTTGATGCTGATGCATAGTCCAGTTGATGTGGCATATCCATCCATACAACCTTGTCTTGCATCCGTTTGTGGGTGTGTGGCAGCAGTGAAAATAAATAGAGCAAGTCGAGGAAGTTGAGGATTTCACCTACCTTGGCAGCCTCGCAGACAGCACAGGAGGAACAGAAAAGGATGCAAGATCCAGAATGAGAAAAGCTAGGACAGTGTTTGTAATGCTGGGAAACACATGGAAGGCACGCAATATCCTGACCTCCACAAAACTAGGAATCTTCAACTCAAACGTTAAATCAGTTTTGTTGTAGGGGGCAGAAACTTGGGGAATAACAAAAACACTCCTAAAGAAGATCCAGCCTTTTGTCAACAGATGCCTACATAGGATTCTAAGGATATGGTGGCCAGTAAATATTACCAATGAAGAGCTGCTGACAAGAACAAAAGAGACAACCATGGTAACCAAAATACAGTGAAAAAACTAGGGGTGGATTGGCCACACCCTATTGAAACCTAGGAAGAACATCAAAAGACAGGAATTACAGTGGAACCCCCAGTGGAAAAGAAAGTACAGTTGCCCCTGGACTACCTGGAGACGGAACAAAATAGCAGTGATGCAGACAGCTGGCTACACCTGGAAGCAGTTGGAGAAAGAGGCACAGAACAAGACAAAATGAAGGAGGACTGTCAGTAACCTATGTTCCTCTTTGGAACCACAGGCTTAAGGTTAAGGAAAGTGCAAAGAGGTTTAAGAGTATTAAAGGAGGTTTTGGACCAGGGGCTCATGGTCAATTTCCAACATCACCACATTTCTTCCAAGACATTCATTCCATACTGGATAAAAGTAGACCCCATAAGTCAGCGAAAAAGGTTAAGGTTCTTTCATCATTTCAACTATATACAGTTGGTACAGTACACAGTTAAAACAAAACAACATTTCTCCAGGACCATGATGCTACATTAGACATCACAGGACTACAATCTACAACATACATAAAGTGCAAGAGTTCAATGAGTGCAACACTACAGACAATAAACAACACAAACAACAAGTGCAGATACAAACAACCTAAGATGCAGAGTTGAGTGTGCATATTGAGGTAGTATATGAAAAGGGAATAAATAAATGTAAACCTTGTGTGAGAGAGACAATGCACACATTGTAAGCAATAGTGCATTATTGTTCACTGTGTAAAGACTGCAGTGTGAGTGGCGTGTTCAACAGTCCATGAGAATCACTCCAGTCACTCAGAGTTGAGGAGTCTGATGGCATGAGGGAAGAAACTATTACAGAGTCTGGCTGTGAAGTCCCAAATGCTTTGGTATCTTTTTTCAGACAGCAGGAGGGTGAAGAGATTGTGTGAGGGGTGTATGGGGTCGACCATAATGCTGGTGGCTTTCCGGATGAAGTGTGTGGTGTAAATGTCCGTGATGGAGGAAAGAGAGACTCTGATGATCTTCTCAGCTGTCCTCACTATTCGCTGTAGGGTATTGTGATCCGAGATGGTGCAATTCCCAAACCAGACTGTGATGCAGCTGTTCAGAAGGCTCTCAATAGAATGTTCTCTGTAGAATATTATGAGGATGGGTGATGTGAGATGGGTATTCCTCAGCCTCTGTAGGAAGTAGAGATGCTGCTGGGCTGTCTTGACTATGGAGCTGGTGTTGAGGGACAAGGTGAGGTTCTCTGCCAGATGAACGCCAATGAATTTAGTGCTCTTGACATGCTCCACAAGTGAGCCATCAATGTACAATGGAGGGTGGTCACTCCATGTTCTTCTGAAGTCAACAACCATTTCTTTTGTTTTGTCCATGTTCAGAGACAGGTTGTTGACTCTGCACCAGTCCAATAGCTGTTGCACCTCCTCTCTGTATGCTGACTCGTTCTAACTGATGAGACCCACCACAGTCGTGTCATCAGCAAACTTGATGATGTAGCATAGTGAATAGCAGTGGACTGAGCACACAGCTCGGGGGGGGGCAGTGCTCAGCATGGTGGTGATGGAAGTTCTGCTCCCAATCCAGACTGACTGAGGTCTCTCAGTCAGGACATCCAGGATCCAATTGCAGAGGGAGTTGTTCAGGCTCAGCTTTCCAATTAGCTGCTGAGGGATGATTGTACTGAATACTGAACTGAAGACTATGAAGAGAATTTGTACAGTGCTGCTTGAAAGTTTGTGAACCCTTTAGAATTTTCTATATTTCTGCATAAATATGGCCTAAAACATAATCAGATTTTCACACAAGCTCTAAAAGTAGATAAAGATAAAGTCAAGTACAGGTTGCATGCTTGACTTCCTCGAGGAGTGGGAAAAATTGCGCCGTTAGCCCGTGGAAAGCATATGTCTGATGCACATTATCAGTGCATGTTCAGTGAGTGTGGAGTGCATGTGACTTGCATTTTACCAGTTTCCTGTGCTATGAGTAAGGGCCGAATTTGTGAAGCATGTATGACGCATGTGATTAGCACATTATAATCACTCATAACTTGCATGTGACGCAAGCCAGGAGTGGGTATAAACCAGCGTGTCTGCAGCATTCTGCATCTGTCTTTCAACTGAAGAACACTGGATATTGTGGCAGTGGGGGCATGGCCAGGCAGGAGTCTCTTAATGGAGGGCGGGGTCAGGAATGGTAAGTGGCTAAGTCATCCCACCTGCTGTCGATTAATGTGTGTGTTTGTTACAAGGATAGAGCATAAAAGGAGAGAGAGCAGAGAAAAAGAGCTCTCTCCCTGACCACAGCGCATATGTGAGTGAGTGCGTGAAAGAAGGGAAGCTGAAAAGCTAAAATAAAGTGTTTTATACAACCATCAACTCTCAACTGCCATGCTTCTGTGCTCCACCCACATCAGAAAGTGTTACAGTGGTGCCGAAACCCAGGCACACAGAAGAGAACCGCCCCATGGAGTCCTCACCATTCGAAGAGCTCATCCTTGCCCTCACTACCACCCAGCAGAACCAGCATCAAGCGCTGATCACCCTCTGAAAGGTGCAGGAGCAACGCTTTGAAGCCTTGATGCTGGCCCAGCAGGAAGATCGCCAGGTGTTCTGGCACCTGCTCATGTCAGCAGGGGCGTTGACCACCGCTGCCACCACCCTCATGAAAATGGGACCACAGTACGATCCAGAGGCATTCCTCGCTCTCTTTGAGCAAGTAGCCAAGGTATGGGGTGGCCACTGGAGCAGTGTGCGGCACTCCTGCTCCTGACTGGTGAGGCACAGCTTGCAGCACAGCAGCTCCCTGCTAACAGCTGGCTGGTCTACGCTGACCTAAGGAAAGCCATCCTGCAGCGGGTCAGCTGCTCCCTGGAGCAACATTGCAAGCACTTCCGGATGCTGGCATTGGAGGTGGTTGGCTGGCCATTTGCATTTGGCCAGCAACTCCAGGATGCCTGCTGGTGCTGGCTGAGGGTGGAAGACCACAAAACCAATGAGATCATCGATCTGGTGGCACTGGAGCAGTTTGTTTCTCGACTTCCAGAAGGAACGGCGGAATGGGTCCAGTGTCATCACCTGGCATTGCTGCAGCAAGCCATCGAGCTGGTGGAGGACCATCTGGAGGCGGCTCCAACGGCAGGCAGATGAGGCATCTCCCCTCGCTTCTATTCTCTCTCCTGTCTCTCATCCCCCTCTCCACCCCATTCCCCTGCCAAGGAGGTGGCAGCTGGCTCCTCCCCAACGCACCCGGGTCCTCCCCTCTTCCTTTTCTGTGTCTGTGTTGTCTCCCCCTCAGGTGAGTGACACCCATAACACTAGTGCAGAGGGAAGGCCTGGGCCTGTGTGCTGGTGTGGCAGGGAATCGGAGCATCTCCAGGGTCAGAGCTCCACAAGGGAGGTAGGTGCTGTAATCTGGATCCTTGATGTACCAGAAACCGCCCCCGATCGGGCCAGAACATATCGCATACTGGTGAGTATTCAAGGGGCTACATATCACACTTTGGTGGATTCTGGTTATAATCAGACCTCAATTCACCAACGCCTGGTGCAAGGTGAGGCATTGTGATGCAAGGTGTGGCACTGACTGGTGAAGCTGTTACAAAGCCGTCTATATCAGCACCGCATCAGAGTGAGGAGCAGCCCGCTCCTCCTTCCTCTCTAGGGGATTCCTTTGGGGATTTCCCATTACAGCAGTCACAAGATGAGACTCTTCAGCATGCGTTTGACCAAGTGAGAGTAATTGATGGTCAAACTCTTCAGCCAAGCACAGCACCGACCTTCCCCCATTTTGCCATTATTAAAGATACCGAGTGATGCAGGACATTCAAACTAAGGAATGAATAACCCAGTTGTTAATCCCAAAGAGCCATAGGAAACTCATATTCCATGTGGCTCACTTTAATCCCATGGCTGGACACTTGGGGCAAGATAAAACACTAGCCCGAATAATGGCCTGGTGCTATTGGCCAGGGATTCACGGAGATGTTTGTCGGTAGTGTGCAGTGTGCCATGAATGCCAATTACTAAATCCCGCAGCCACTCCAAAAGCACCTTTGCACCCTCTCCCTCTAATTGAGACCCCTTTTGAAAGAATTGGGATGGATCTCATCGGGCCATTAGATCGGTCAGCATAGGGATATCGCTTTATTTTAGTTCTGGTGGACTATGCAATGTGATATCCGGAAGCAGTGCCTCTCCGCAGTATTTCTGTGTAATTAGGATAAGTTGCTCGAGCCCCTGTTATTTGCAGTACAAGAGGTCCTGCAAGCCTCCACGGGGTTTTCTCCATTTGAAGTATTACATGGGTGTAAGCCGCATAGCATTTTGGATGTGCTATGAGAAAATTGGGAGGAGTGACCTTCACCTAGCAAAAATGAAATTCAGAATGTTCTTGACTTGAGCACCAAACTCCACACCCTCACGTACCTAACCCAGGAGAATTTGTGGCAGGTACAAGAACATCAAATCTAGCTGTATGACAGGGGCACGTGCCTTAGAGAGTTCATGCTGGGAGACAAAGTGCTCAAATTATTGCCCACATCAATTTCTAAATTAATTGCTAAGTAGCAAGGGCCCTTCGAGGTCACATGGTGAGTCGGGGCTGTCGACTATGAGGTGAGGTGAATGGATGGGGTGGGGCATTACAAATCTACCACCTCAACCTTTTAAAACACTGAAATGAGGGGGTCCCCATGGCATCGGTAGTTCCAGAGAAGGCGGAGCTGGGGCTGGAGGTAAAAAAAGGTAACATCTCAAAGGACTCCAGTCCCCTGTGGAGACCACATCTCACTGACTCAACTCACAGAGATAGCCAATTTGCAGGAGGAATTTTTCAACGTGTTTTCGCCCCTACCCAGCCACACCCACCTCATAGAACACCGCACTGAGATGCCTCTGGGGGTGGTGGCCCTTACTGCCTAACCCGAACACAAAAAAAAGGTGGTTCAGGATGAGCTCAAGGCCATGCTCTAGATGGGCATAATTGAGGAGTCCCACAGTGACTGGAGCAACCCAGTGGTCCTGGTTCCCAAGACCGACAGGTCAGATCAGTTCTGTGTGGACTATAGAAAGGTCAAGGCAGTGTCTAAATTTGACGCATACCCAATGCCTCACATTGATGAGTTGCTCGATCGGTTAGGCTCTGCTCACTTTTATTCGACACTGGATCCAAAGGGATATTGGCAAATCCCCTTGACTCCTCTATCCCAAGAGAAAATGGTCTTTTCCACACTGTTTGGATTACATCAATTTGTCATGCTCCCTTTTGGGTTATTTGGGGTGCCCGCTACGTTCCAGCAGCTTATGGACAGGGTCCTCTGCCCTTATGGTGCCTACGAGGCCACATAACTAGATGATATAATAATCTACAGCCATGATTGGCCGCGGCACCTAGAACATCTGAGGGCCTTTCTAAAGTTGCTGAGGCATGCAGGCCTCACAGCTAACCGGAAAAAGTGTGCAATTGGGCAGGTGGAAGTATGGTCTCTGAGGTTCCACTTGGGTCATGGGCAGGTGCATCCCCAAATAACAAGACTGTAGCAATTGCGGCCTGCCCAAGGCCCAAGACCAAAAAGGGGGTGAGGCAGTTCCTAGGGATGGCTGGCTATTATCATAGTTTTATACCTAATTATTCCTTTAACCGATCTCACTAAAAAGGGGGCTCCAGATTTGGTCCAGTGGATGGAGCAGTAGCAACAGGTGTTCTCTAAGGTAAAAGCTGCACTGTGTGTGGGGCCACTTTTGCACTCCCCTGACTTCTCTCTCCCCTTTATTTTGCAGACTGACACATTGGACAGAGGGCTGGGGGCTGTTTTGACCCAGAAGGTGGAGGGTGAGGAGCACCCTTTGCTGCACATCAGCTGTAAACTCTTGATGTGTGAAATCAAGTACAGCACCATTGAAAAAGAGTGCCTTGCCATCAAGTGGGCAGTCCTTGCCCTCCAATACTACATGCTGGGGTGCCCTTTCACCCTCTGTTCAAACCACGTGCCCCTCCAGTGGCTCCACCACATGAAGGATGCCAATGCGCAGATCGCCTGTTGCAATCTCGCCCTCCAGCCATTTAAGTTCAAGGTGGTCCACAGGCCGAGGTCGCAGATGGTGGTGGGGTGGTGGTCTGCTTCAGGCCGGATGGCTTCCCAGCCTGAGTTGGGCAGTGGGGGTATGTGGCAACGGGGGTATGGCCAAGCAGCAGTTTGTGAATGGAGGGCAGGGTTGGGGAAGGTAAGTGGCTGTCATTAAACCTGGTGTCAATTAATGTGTGTGTGTTTGTTACAGGGATGGAGCATAAAAGGAGAGGGGCAGCAGAGAAGAGTCTCTCCCACAACACATGTGTGTGTGATACATGTGTGTGATGGTATGAGCGATTGAGTGCATGCAGCTGAAAAGCTAAAATAAGGACAATAAAGAGTGTGTATGTGAACATCAACTCCAGCCTGCCATGCTTCTGTGCTCCACCCACATCAGGAACTGTTACATGATAGTATTCATGATAGAAAATATTCAAGAGTTAAGCAGTGACAGATTTGGAAACTTAAATGAGCATCTAAATGCACAATTTTCATAGCATGGCCAGTGAGTGTCTGATATGCCTAATTTGATGGTGGCTGTTGCTGCCTTTCTGTGAAACCATGAACAGCACACGCATAAGAGTCTGCTTGGTGCACACACTGTCTGGAGCATGCCTGAGAGTCTACCTGATGCATGTGCCAAGGTGCGCAGGTGTGACACTCTTGCATGAAATTAGTACAAAAATTAATGTAGATATAAATAACTTATGCCAAATTATTATGGCATGCTACAAAAAATAAAAAAAATCAAAGTCTTGTCTCCAGTTTATGAGTCCAAATACAGTTAATGCACAAGTCCGAGTTTAAGCCAGAGTCATTTAAGCCAGAGTCATTTAAGCCTATCCTTAAATCCTTAAAATTAGGGTACGAGTCGGACTCGAGTCCAAGTCCTGGACTCGAGTACAACAAGGCTGGTCCAAAGATATGTAGGTTAGGCTGTAGTTGGATCATTGAGAATAAGTAATTTATTTTTGGTAATATGAACATCTCGATAGTAGGTATTCTGCCTATTAATGAGAGTGGTGAGTTTGTCCACCATTTAAGGTCGTCCTCTATTGTTTTAATAACCGCGGTGAAATTCAGGTGGAACAACTCTGACAGTCTGGTGAAAATGTTTATACCCAAATACCTGATGTTATTTGTGGTAACAAGAGTTGGGAGGGATTGAGCTGCTGCATACCAGTTATTACTGTTTATAGGTAGGATGGTTGATTTAGTCCAATTTATTGAATAGTCAGAGAGTTTAGAGAATGAGTCAATGACTTTGATTGCTTCTGGGAGAGAACTGGAGGGTTGGTATAAATAAAGTAAGATGTCTGCATATAGGCTAATCTTGTGGTGGGTATTAAGAGTCTCAATTCCTTTTATGTGGGGATTTTGATGTATGGCAGCAGCTAGTGGCTCAATGAATAAGGCAAAAAGGGAGGGGGAGAGTGGGCATCCTTGTCTCATCCCCCTGTGCAGAGAGAAAGCCTGTGATGTTAGTCCGTTAGTAATGACAGTGGCCATTGGTGAGCTGTACAAAATTCTAATCCAGTGGATAAGTGAGCTGCCAAAACCAAATTTGTGTAATGTGTGCAGTAAGAATGTCCAGTTTACCCTGTCAAATGCTTTTTCAGCGTCTAATGAGGTGACAATACTTTCCAAATCTTGTTGTTGTGCAATATGGATTAAGTTGATTAATCTGCACATGTTACTAGAGGAATGTATACCTTTGATGAAGCCAGTTTGATCTTGATGAACTAATGTTGGGATAACTGTTTCGATTCGGGTTGTTAATGCTTTATTGATAATTTTGAGGTCTGTATTGATAAGTGATAATGGACGGTAGTTGCAAAGAGTTGGGTCTTTATTGGGTTTGAGTATGAGTGATATCAGAGCCATATTCATATTGGTTGGGATTCTGGATGTGTATTTGATGTGTAAGACTGCTCTGAAGAAGAGTGGAGAGATTGTGTCCCAGAAATGTTTGTAGAACTCTGCAGGGAAGCCATCTGGTCCAGGGGCTTTATTGTTTGGCATTTTCTCAAGAGCTGCTTGAAGGTCTACTAGTGGTGCATCCAGTTCATCTACTTTATCCTTGGTGAGGTGGGGTAGTTGTAAGCTGTTAAGAAAGTTCTTGATATCTGTAGGGTCTGGGTCAATGTCTGTGGTGTACAGTTTACTATAAAAAGTTCTGAATGTATCATTAATCTCTTGAGGGGAGTGTGTAAGCCTCCCTGCCATGTTCTGAAGGGCAGGAATGAGAGATTTTTCTTTATTGTATTTTAGAAGGTTTGCTAAATATTTTCCAGATTTATTGTTGTGTTTGAAATGGTCACATCTGAGTCTTTGCATGAGAAATTGGGTCTTTCTATTGATGATATTGTCATGCTGTAATTTGATTTCAGTTAATTCTTTTTCAGCCTGTGGGGTTGGATTGTTGATGCAGGTGTTGCTCAGAGAGATAATTTTTTGTTCCAGGTGTTTTTCTAATTCTTGTTCTTTTTTCTTTTTGTGTGATGCATATGAAATTATTTTGCCTCTCATTGCCACCTTTGCCATTTCCCAGAGTGTTGTGGGTGTGATTTCTGCAGTGTCGTTGGTTTCCAGGAAGAATGCCCACTCTCTTTTGAAGAATGAGTTGAAGTCTGGATCCCTGATGAAGAGGTATTAAAGCACCATCTGTTAAAGGGTTGTTTATCTTGGTTGATGCTTAATTGGAATGATACAGGGGCATGATCACTGATTATGATGGGGTGAATTTTAGAATTTGATATTTTAGCTGTGGTTGAATTACTGGTGAGGAAAAAATCTAGACAGGAATATGACTGGTGGGGTGAAGAAAAATGAGTATACTCTCTGACTGATGGGTTCCCTAGTCACCAACTGTCGCCAAGACCCAGATCATTCATATACTGTAGTATTGTTTCAGTAGATTTGCTTTCCCTTGCTTGAGAGGAGGTTGATGATCTGTCTAGGATGGGGTTGAGAACTACATTGAAGTCTCCTCCAATTATTATTGCAGAATTTGAAAGGGTGGATATTGTATTAAAAAATTTATGGAAGAATTCAGGATTGTCTGAATTTGGGCCGTATATGTTTGCAATGGTGAAACTTTGATTATGAATGGAAGCACTAATGATGACAAATTGTCCATCTGGGTCTGAGATGGTAGAATTGTGGATTAATGGAACAGTATTGCGAATTAGAATTGAGACACCTCTTTGCCTGGAATTGTAAGTGGATGAGTATACTTGGTTGAATTGAGTAGTTTTTAAATTCTGGCTTTCTGAATTGATTGTGTTTCTTGTAAAAGGCAAATATCTGCTTTTAAACTGATTAGATGATTTATAATTTTTGTTCATTTCACCTATGAGCTAACCCCGCAGATATTCCATGTAACAAAATTAAATGAGTTCATTACTGCTTATGTAGGGTGAGGTTGCTGGTTAATTGGTTTTGCAAGGTCTTTGTGTGTGTGTGTGTGCGCGTGTGCATGTCTGGTGAATGCAATAAGAGAAAAGTAAAGAAGAAGAAAGAAAGAAAAAAAAAGGAAAACACTGCTCTGTAGTGGATATGGCTCTGATTGTAGTGGAGTATACAAAAAAATAAAATAAAACCTACAACATACACATAAGACGCACATGGTTGACAGACAAACAGAGACATAGAATAACCCAGATACATATATATGTGTGTGTGTGAGAGAGAGAGAGAACGACACAGCGAGATCGGAAAGGCAGAGAGAGCACAAGCTGCAGCAAGAGAGCGAGAACATCGGTGAGTTTAAGTATGGATTTCACACAGCGAGGTAACGAGGTGTAAAGTCAAGATTTGGCTATGGTGCTGGCGAATGTCATAGCCAAGTAGTTACATTGTGGTCACAATAGAGGACCCCATCAATGTACAGTTTGTCCACAGATATATTTGCTCGTTTTCCCTTTTCCCAGAAGCTCCGCATAATTGGAAGAAGGATCTTCCTGTGCTCTTGAATTGCTTTGGGGTATTGATCATGAATGCCATAGCTGGTTCCTTTTATTTCCTTTACCTTGCTTTTAACAAGTTCCTTTTGTTTGTAATGTTCACATTTTGCAACAATTGCTCTTGGCTTCCCAGTTTTGTTTTTTTCCACCTATGCGATGAACACGGTGAAATGTGATTCAATTTACAGTTTCGGGAGGAATCTTCAGGGTGGATTGCATAAAGTCTTTTATTGCTTGTTCTGGGTTGTCAGTAGTTTGTTCTTCAATTCCAGAGAAAATCAGATTCTCTCACATGCTACGACATTGCAAGTCCAGAATTGTTTCTTTCATTTCTTTATTTTTGGTAGTTAAGGTAGTGACTTGGGTAGAAAGTTTATCAACGGTGTTTTTAAGTTCTCTGTTTTCAATTTGAAGTGTTTCTATTTGTGAGAATTCCAGGCTGGTTTTGAGATCTTTTATATCCGCGTGTAAAAGTTCCAGTATTGCAAGTTTGGAATTGATGGATTCAAG
>JAPEKO010000020.1:10616204-10626955 GCA_027576075.1 Cathorops hypophthalmus
CTTCCAGTAAATTTCAAGTACTATATAGTGCAGTATTGGCAATAAAGTGGTCTTTTTTTATTATTTTTCACTTTCTGAGCAGTACAAATATGCAATTATCCTCATCTGTTTTCTTTCTGCCTTGGTCAGTGGGCTTTCTTTCATATTACAAGTATTATTAATAGAACATTATAGGAACCCAAGCACTGGGGTTGCAAAAGTCAGTCTATTCTTAGTGACAGTCCTAAGCATGGATAGAGGTTATGTCAGATAGGGCATCCGGTGTAATCAACTCTGTAATTTCCATTTCTGGTACGCTGTGCACGTTTTGGCTGATGCTTCTCACCAGAGCTTTTTTTCCCCTTTGTTTTTCTTTTTGTGTTTGTAGGGTTTGATGTTTGTTCTTTGCTGAATGTTCTTTTTAGCACATGGTGTAACTCCAGACCTAGTTTTGGACATCAGTTTCCTTCAGGCCTTGGTCCACCATGGCTGATGCCTGTGCTGCGCACTATGGACTGCAGTGAGCTCGTTGTTCTCTTTAACATCATGGTTGTCTAGTGCTCTGTACAGTGGTGCTTGTGTTCGCTTTCTGGATTCATGGCATGATGTTGCCCGGTAGCATCGAGATGAATGTGTAGATGGTTTGGGACATACCAGCGCTCTGTGTGGTGGTGCTTCTGTGCTCACTTTGTGCATCCATGGCATGGTGTTCCAAGCAATGTTGCCTGGTGGTGTTACAGTGGCTATGCACGCGGTGTGGGGCATACCATTGTGCACCTTTTGGTGGGATTGTGGGCAGCTACACCACTGGAATTACATCCTGACCCTCTTTTGCTGGACTTTTTTTTTTTTGTAATTGTAAAGTGACTTTGGGTGTGAAAAAGGTGCTATATAAGTTAAATTATCTTATTTATTTATAAACTTATGTCAAATCCGATATGTAGTTCCTAAATCAGATTTCCATACCAGGTTGGTTAGAAAGGATGAGTTGGAAACTAATGATCCACTGTGGCAACCCCTGATGGAAACAGCCAGAAGATGATGATGATGATGATGATGATGATGATGATGATTCCTAGAACATAATAAGGTCTGCAGGATCCTTGTAAGCATTACTGCCCTGCATCTAGCGAGTTATTTGACATTGTATGTGAATTTTCATCTTTATGGGCTGCAGGCAGTGGCTCTGATTGGTCTGAGTTGTATTCATTGAGTAGTAGTCACTATAGACTCAGTGGGTCACTTACTGCTCATTTCTTTTCCCATTCATTTTGTTTCTCCATTGGCATTTTTGCCTCAATTATTCCACAATCAGTCAACTAGCTGACCAGCAGAGCTTGTGATTACTCATTGCTAGCATTGGTGAGTGTTTCAACATACTAATGCATTGTCTGAGTCTGCCAGTTTAGTTGAATTCCATATAATCCACAACTCTTTGTTTTAGAATGGATATGCCCTCATCTGCTTTGAGGATTGTAAGACTGATGGCAGTTGCAACTTTGATATCCATGGGCTTGCTAGAACTGCAAATATTCCAGTAGTACATTATCAGCTTGTAGCTTTACCCTAAAATCCACAGATTGAAATATGTTCTGGTCTCAGTGAGCAAAGCATTTTCATTGGGTTCTCTGTTTTGGAGCCATGGCTGGCCACACTACTTTTTATGTGAACATTCTTCCCACATTGTACATGACTCAGCAACTGGCCTTAACTAGAAACTGTGAGCAAGCTGCTGAGGAAACACTTTCAGAGATTAGAGACCCCAGACCCCAGAAAATGGGCTTTGTTTCCACTTAAGAAGAAATTGCTCTGCACATAGGTCCATGCTATAAGGTGAATACTAACACAACTCAATTCAGCAGCAAGAGTTCAGCACCTGCAGCTGTCACTGACCACTGCACCTTGGATGTTTTTTCTCTAGTCCTTATAGGCTTATGACTGCCTTTCTAAAGGACCTACAGTGTCTCAAGGTTAATATTGCCCACCTCAGCAGTGTTAGTATGGCGGTCATCTCTGAGCACCTTTCAAGGGACTCCTAGCATGAGCCATCCTCATGACATTGGTGATTTTACATTATCCAGGTGTTTCATACTGCCCTGGATTGAGGATTTGAAATAGAACAAACACTAGTTATGTATGGAACTAAGATTATCAACCTTGCCAGAAATCATTCAGAACATGTCAACTTCATGAGAAGGGAATGATTGTTGCATTATAATGTTTATTTATACTGAATAATATGTCATTACATGATCTTGTGTGTGCACATGTATGTATAGATATACAAGGTGGCTGTATATAATTAATGTAATAGCTTCTTCATCTTGCTTTCATAGGGGTGGCATGATTCAAACAGCTGAGCAGTACCAGTTTGTGCATCATGTCCTGAGTCTGTATGAAAGGCAGCTGACTTGGAGACCAGAAGAATAGCATTTGCCACAACACATCCACGATCAGTCTGTCAATACTTTACATCTGCCTGCACAAGACCTCAAAAAGTCAAGCATCTGTTGTGCACCTGCTAGACTGTATAACGGTATGATATATTGTTAAATGTTGGGTTATGTGTAAACCTGTAAGACTTTTAACTCAGGGCTTCAACTCCCCAATGTACTATATGTCATCAGAATCAGTACTACTTCATAAGGCATCAAGATGGACCATGGCATGATCTCAGCTGAAATTACACTAACAATAAACAAGACATATGCCTTAATGCTGCTCCCACTCCACACCAATACTGACCTTGGTCTGTTGTCTAAAGATATTTAATAAATATACACTCACTGATCACTTTAAGAACACATGTACACCTGCTCATTTATTCAGTTATCTAATCATTTGGCAGCAGTACAGTGCATTAAATCAGGTGTGTGTGTATATATAGGTCAAGAGATGCAGTTAAATGTTTGCATCAAACTTTAGAATGGGAGAAAATGTGATCTTTGTAATTTTAAATCATGGCATGGTTATTGGTGCCAAATGGACTGATTTGAGTATTTCAGAAATGTCTGAGCTCTTGAGATTTTCACACCCAGCAGTATCCAGAGTTAACACAGCATGGTGCGAAAAACAAACAAAACTGTATGAGGAGGGTCTGCAGACCAAAACAACTTTTTGAGAGAGATCAGAGGAGAATAACCCAATGGTTTGAGCTGACAGGAAGTCTATTGTATTTCAAATAGGCACTCTTTACAACTGTGATGAGCAGAAAAGCATCTCTCAATGCACAACACATCAAACCTTGAGGTAGTTGGACAAAAATAGCAGAAGAACACATCAGGTTCCACTCCTTGAATCCCGCTGCTGCCACATATTTGGCTGGTTAGATAATTGCATACACATTTTCCTAAAAGTGGACATTGTGTTTACATGCAGTCATGTGAAAAATTAAGTATATCCCATGGAAATTGTAGACTTTTCTCAACATATTTAAACAAGCAAACATTTCACTCTCTGATACAATGCTAACTGATAAAGGTGATGTACTCCAACAACCAACATAAAATTGACATTATTATGGACTAAATATTCCAGAGTGCCCCCTAACTTCTGGGACACGCTCTCTCTCTCTCTGTATTATAATATTATATATATATATATATATATATTTTTTTTTTTAATCAGTCAAATAAGGAAGATCATACTGGAAAAAGTAAGTACAGCCTGACATTTATCACAAATTCAAGTCCATAAAATTAGGTGTTCCAGATTAGGTGCCATTGATTAGAAACTTGTGCAGGTGGAACCTGTCTTATTTAAACCCAATATCTAGGATCTGGTGTTCACTTTGCTATTGAAGTGAGTTGTCATTATTCCAAGATCTAAAGAGCTCTATGTACCTTGGAAAAAAAAAAAAGTTGTGGATGCCTATGAATCTGTCAAGGGAATTAAAAGGATTAAAATTATTAATAGAATTAAAATCTCTAATTTATGAGAAATAAATCATTCCACTGAAAGGAAAATCATCCAAAAGTGGCACAGATTTCAAACAACTGCCAATTTGTCAAAGGACTGGCAGCCCCAAGAGCAGACTGTTTGATGCTAAGTCTTCAAGAATCCTGAAATTTTATCACTGGTTCTAGAGGTAACGTCTACAACTGTTGGTGTGAAACTACATACATTGACAATCAGAAAGAGTTTGGACAAATTTGACCTGCATAGGAGGCGTGCCAGGAAAAAGTTTTTGCTGTGCAAAAGGAACATTAAAGCAAGACTACAGTCCAGATAGCACATATCCGGTGGCCTGCTAGTGATGGTGAGCAGCAAACACCTCTGGTGGTCTGTTATCGGACCACCAGTGGCTCGCAGGTGGCAGGACATGTGAAAGTAACAAGATCTTGTAATTATAATAACCATAGTAATTTCTGGCCATTTGGCACCACATAGTTTACCGTTATGCATAGCAGGGTTCTAGGCACTGATTTCTTTACAAAACTTCAGTTCAGGAAGGTTAAAACTATTTTCTTCTCAATAAATAAATTCATCCTTTATTTTTCCTTTATCAGCTTGCCAACGTCAGCTCAACGAAGGCCCACTGGTCATACCTCTGATGGGCCACCATCACAGCCAACATTGGGCCAATGCAGGTGTGCTATCTGGGAGTTTGCCAATGAACATTAACAGAAATAACAGATGATATTTCTGTTAAAGGGGGCAATACTTGCTTTCTCCACAAAAGAATATTACATTGTTTTTTTTGTTGAATAAATTATTGAAAGAGATAATTTCCCTTATTGTTTTCTTCAAGTATATCACCTTTATCTGTCAGCACTGTATCAAGATATTTTAAATATGTTGAGAAAAGTCTTCAATTTCCATGGCATGTATTTATTTTTTTACATGACTAAGACAAGTTTTGAAATTAGCTGTCAAATTTCAGTATGAATCTTTTCTGGGTTAGTAAGTGATTTTTTTTTTTTTTTTATTGTCTCCCCAAACCTGTGAAGTGCCTTGAAATAGTATATAGCCCAAATACCTTTCAGTGTACATTTTTACATTTGGAAAAAAATAATTTATAGCAGGGCAGCATGGTGGTGTAGTGGTTAGCACTGTTATCTCACAGCAAGAAGGTCCTGGGTCAACAAGCGGCTGACAAGGGCCTTTCTGTGTGGAGTTTTATGTTCTCCCTGTGTCTGTGTGGGTTTCCTCTGGGTGCTCCAGTTTCCCACACAGTCCAAAGACATGCAGGTTAAGCTAATTGGTGGCTCTAAATTGACCGTAGGTGTGAGTGTGAATGGTTGTTTGTCTCTGTGTGTCAGCCCTGTGATGACCTGGTGACTTGGCCAGGGTGTACCCTGCCTCTCGCCCATAGTCAGCTGGGATAGGTTCCAGCTTTTCTGCGACCCTGTACAGGATTAGTGGCTACAGATAATAGATGGATAATTTATAATAGTTCATTCCCTATTTATATCGTATTGTAGCTAATCAAACTTGGAAAATAAGAATTTACTGAACCTGTAAAACTTGTATGTAGAATATAAAATCTAAAATGTAAATTGTCAATTTAAAAAAAAAAGTATGTTTAAATCATTCTAACAGTATTGAATAAAAGAAATAATAGGCACGATACAATACATAAATGCCACCCAGAAATATTATAATGAGATCACATTTAGTATTGTACACACAGGCCATTAGTCCCATCATTTAAGATGAGAATAAATATTGGAGCAAGTAGATTTTAAAATTAGGCTGAACTGGAATACATAAAGCCCTTTGTCCCTCTTTAAATAAATAAATAAACCCTTTTCACTTGTCTGTATTTTGCCAAGCATTTTCTAAGGCCATTTTCATGCTTAGTCTGATGAATTCTTGGCTTCCTTTTCAGATAGTGAGATACATGCCGTAAAATCTATTTTCAAGCATGGCTTTTGGTATTCCTAGCATATTTCTAAACTTTTTTTTGATAGCTTCAGATTGTGTTTTATGCTATAGTCTTATTGCAGATTATCACCATATTTCATAATTAGTCCAGCTGTTATCAACCAGAAAAAAACCTTCTATGATAAAAGCAGGAAATTTTGCCAAATTACTAGAGCCAATCCAAATTAGCCTTTGGAGGCAAGAACTGCACAAGTCAGGAATTTTCCAACATGGAAACGAGGCTGAATATATAAATCCTTCAAGCATATGGTTCAAGACAATTTGTGAATACAACTCACAAACAAAACCATCGAGTCATTTTCTAACTTTCATGTCTTTATTTCAGTTCTAAAATGCAGTCACATGACCATCTTCATTGACTTATCTTTACATTTGGATACCCTGTGGTGAAGTATAAAATATACAGATTGTCTTTGTTTTCTGAATCACAATTGCTGGAAAAGTTGTTCGATGTAACATATATGATTATTGTGCAGCTGAACTCAGTATTGTATTCTAATCATCATATTTAATACACACTAAAAATGCACCGACTCAGGAATCCTGTGGTAATTTCTTAAACATACAATTTTTAGTTGTCAAAGAGAATAAAATATTTTGTCCAAACAAAAGTAAGGAAATAAATAAAATCCATTTTTAACTAATGCACATTTACATGGCAGTTTTTCTATATTCTGTTGAAGAATTCAATCTTATACCACTTGAGCACAGGTCTCTCATGGTTTTCAAGATGGCAGCCTCCATGTACACTTACAGTTGTTACAGAAGAACATGATAGTCCTATCAACTTGCATTCTGCATCCACCCTTGAAGTTGACAAAAAAGTCAGAAAAGTATACCATTTTACTCAGTGATAGCAAACTTATTGCTAAAATCTATGCTGGCAATTTACTTGCCATTGAGACAAAATACCATGGTAGGTACGAGGTTGGTCTGTATAAGTCAGATATGGGAACCTAGATGATTTCTTCAAGTACGAGAATCAGCCTTGGTCACCATCACTGTCATAACTTGAACAGCTGAGAGGAGGCCAGAAAGCAGATTTGTTGAAGTGTTTGCCCAGCACAACAGCACAGACTGTGAATCAACTAACCACAGATGCAGTCATTCTTGATGGGGCTGTTATCATGCATATGTTACAGCCAAGAATAAGCACGTACATTCGAAGAATACTTCAGTATCATATTTGCCTTTTACATCCTGAAAGAGCCAAAAGAGTTGACCTAGTACGGGATTTCTGTCACTGAAGAGATTGCTGCAAGAAAAGAGAGGGTCTGGACAACAGCTCAAAGTGCTGGCATCAACAAGAATTCCCACAGACTGGAAAGGCTTTCTGAGAGTTGCAGGCAACAAAGGCTAACTTTTCAAGCTTCTTGCCGATAAGGTATATAAGGTCCCAGTTGCTGAACAAAAATGAGCCTTTCTTTGAAAATTCTGATAAATGTATCTACATATTCCATTAACAAATTGTTGCATTCTAAGTTGTGTCACTTGTGGTTCCTGAGAGTAAGGAAATCTAAACTACCCATTGTGAAGATGTCCTATCTTCTACAAAGAGAACAGACATGGCTATCCTTGCGCCTTGCACCCACAAAGAGGCAAACACTCGTCTAATGCTCCATGTGCTCGATGCAACATCAAGTGGACATAAAAGAGTTAAGATCAGAAGCAACGATACAGATGTTACTGTTCTTGCTGTTTCAGTTGCAAACATTCTTCCAGCAGATGAGGTTTGGGTCATCTGTGGATCTAGAAAGAATGTCCAGAATATTCCAGCACGTGATAGCAAGATCCTTAGGCCTGGACGGCTGCATGTGATGTGTGGAAGGTCTTTCCTGAATTGACACCTATGCTCAATGTCTTCAAAACATCACAGAAGAATCCATGGATGTCCTTGAGATGTCTGGGGTCCTATTGTATGACCATACCTAATGAAAGACCATAGCCTAATGAAAGACAGGAGCTATTTTCAAAGAGAGCTAGAAGCCTAGAGAGGAACTATTTCCAGAGAGGGCTTAAAGCCTAGACAGCATCCTCCTTACCTGAGCTGCTCTTGAACAACACATCAGATGATCAGTATACCAAGGAAGTTATGCGTGGAGTCACATAACACTTATTTGTCAGCCAGTGCTTCCAAGCACATCAGATTGGGGATGGCAGCAACAGAACAACTTGTGGTTACCATAATGGACAACCCTCTCACAAGAAAAGGACACCTGCTATGAGCTCATCTGATGATCAAGCTTCATGCAGGGGGCATCACAAGTGCCTTAAGGCTAATTCGGCATGTACTGGCTTATGCAACTGTGGCAGGACTTGCCAATAGCAATGAATATATGCAAATTGATACAGAATGCTTTCAAAAGATACAGTAGGACAAACCAGTCACACCAAAAGAAACACAAAAGCCACATAACATAATAATCCACCAAAGTAAAATCTCTTTGCCCCCTCCCCTCAAGAGCTTTGTTCACAAGCTAGCACTAGCTACACCTATTTAGTAATGTAAAGAATATAAAACTCAACATTTCTCTTTTGAGATAAAGAAGTTGTGACTCAGAAAACAAAGAAAATCTGTATATTTCATACTTCACCACAGGGTACCCAAATGTAAAGATAAAATTGAATGAAGATGGTCACATGACTTCATTTTAGAACTCAAAGACATACATGTAGAAAATTATTCATTAGTGAGTTGCCCTTCTGTGCAAGGTTGGATCAACATCATCACACTAGGAGACACCACAGCTGAGCTGAGAGTTTTGGGAAATGCAATCTTTCCTCCTCAATCATACTATATATAATATATAATGTGGCAGTGAGGACATGGCCAAGCAGCATGTGGATGGAGGGTGGTGTCGGGGAAGGTAAGTGGCTAAGTCAGTAAGTCCACCTGCTGTCAATTAATGTGTGTGTGTGTGTGTGTGTGTGTGTGTGTGTGTGTGTGTGTGTGTGTGTGTGGATGCATGTGTGTGTTTGTTACAGGGATGGGGCATAAAAGGAGAGAGAGAGCAGAGAAAAGGAGCTCTATCCCCGACCACAACGCATGTGTGAGTGAGTGAGTGAGTGAGTGAGTGAGTGAGTGAGTGAGTGAAAGAAAGTTGAAAAGCAAGCTGAAGCTCAATAAAGTGTTTTGTGTAAACATCACCTGCCGTGCTTCTGTGCTCCACCCACATCAGGAACTGTTACAGTGGTGCTGAAAAACTGTTACAGTGGTGCTGAGAGCACAGAAGGGACCCACCCCATGGAGTCCTCCCCATTCAAAGAGCTAATCCTTGCCCTCACTACCACCCAGCAGAAGCAGCATCAAACGCTGATCACCCTCCGAGAGGAACAGGAGCAATGTTTCGAAGCCTTGATGCTGGCCCAGCAGGAAGAACACCAGGCATTCTGGCACCTGCTCGAATCAGCAGGGCCGTCGGCCACCGCTGCCGCCACCCTCATGAAGATGGGACTGTAGGACAATCCGGAAGCATTCCTCGCTCTCTTCGAGCAAGCAGCCGAGGCATCAGGGTGGTTGCTGGAGCAACGCACGGTGCGCCTCCTCCCGCTCCTGACTGGCGAGGTGCAGCTCGCAGCGCAGCAGCAGCAGGTCTATGCTGACCTGAAGAAGGTCATCCTGCAGTGGCTGGGCCGCTCCCTGGAGCAACATCGCCAACACTTCCAGACGCTGGCACTGGAGGAGGTCGGCCAGCCGTTTGCATTTGGCCAGCAACTCCGGGATGCCTGTTGGTGGTGGCTGAGGGCAGAAGACCACGACGCAGATCAGATCATTGATCTGGTGGCACTGGAACAGTTTATCTCTCGACTTCTGTAAGGAATGCCAGAATGGGTCCAGTGTCACCACCCAGTGGCACTGGAATGAGCCATAGAGCTGGTGGAGGATCATCTGGAGGTGGCTTCAACAGCAGGCAGATGAGGCATCTCCCCTTGCTTCTCTTCTCTTTCTTTCCCCCCGTCTCTTGTCCCCCTCTCCACCCCATTCCCCTGCCATGGATACAGCAACCGGCTCCTCCCCAGCCAGCCCGTCACACCCATGGTGTCCTCCCATCTCCCTATTCTGTGTCTGTGTTGTCTCCCCCTCAGGTGAGTGACACCCATAACAACAGTGCAGAGGGAAAGCCTGGGCCGGTGCTGGCGCAGCAGGGAATCAGAGCATCCCCAGAGTCAGAGCTCCACAAGAGAGGTGGGTACTGTAATCCAGATCCCCAACATGCCAGAAACTGCCCCCGATCGGCCCAGAATGTATCACATACCGGTAAGTATTCAAGGGGATACATATATCATGCTTTGGTGGATTCCAGTTGTAGTCAGACCTCAAATCACCAACGCCTGGTGCAAGGTGAGGCATTGGGGGAGCACAAGCAGTGAAAGTGTTGTGTGTGCACGGGGATGTTCACCATTACCCTATAGTGTCTGTCCATATTCTATTCCAGGGCCAAATGCATAGAATAAAGGTGGCAGTTAGTCCTCGTCTCACCCATTCGTTGATTTTGGGTACTGATTGCCTGGGGTTTAAAAAAACTAATGGAATATTTAACACATAGTGAGACTTGCACTAGTAGGTCACAGGAAGATCCCGGTGTGGCATTGACTGGAGAGGCTGTCACAGAACCTTCTATATCAACACCACATCAGAGTGAGGAGCAGCCTGCTCCTCCTCCCTCTCTCGGGGATTCCCTTGGGGATTTCCTGTTAGAGCAGTTGCGAGACGAGACTCTGTGGCATTCCGTTATTTTGCTATTATTAAAGATAGATTGTACTGAGGGCGGCACGGTGGTGTGGTGGTTAGCGCTGTCGCCTCACAGCACGAAGGTCCTGGGTTCGAGCCCTGAGGCTGGCGAGGGCCTTTCTGTGTGGAGTTTGCATGTTCTCCCCGTGTCCGC
>JAPEKO010000020.1:10700171-10712789 GCA_027576075.1 Cathorops hypophthalmus
TGTTCACTCGTGGTGTTAGTTAGTAGTTAGTGAGTGGGTGATGGGGGAAGCCTACTTTTGCTGACCGCTGCATGCTGCATTTGTACATCTTAAATGCTACGTATTTTATGGATTTTAACTTGTCTGGATTATGGACTGTGAAACTGTTGTTTTAACAATTTGATACTGTGAAAGCTGAATAAAGATGAAAAATGGACATTTGGACCTTGGAGCTCCTTTGGTAGCTACAGCGAGTGCGTCGGGCATATTTACTTCCCCCAGTCAGCTGCTCGGCGGTTGAAAGTTTGCTTAACAGTCGCCTAATAAAAGACATCAGAGTTCTGATGATATCCATATGCCCAAAGTGAGCCTCTTGTATCATGCCACCATTTGGACCTGGACAATAATGATTCCATTGCTGAAAAACTCTGACTCAAGAAATTTGGTACACACATCAGTCCTGGCCACTGCTGCTCAGGAATAGAGGCTTGGCTCTGGGTGCAATGCCCTATTGTTTTTGGCATGTTCTTGTGTGCGAGGGCCCTCTATAGACACATGCACACCTGCAGTATGTAGTAGCAACGACTTCATGATTTTTTTAATGACAAAATTGAGAATATCTGACAAAAAATTCAAACTACTAAATTGTAGTAATTGAAGTAATTGAATTACCTGAAGTACTTGAACCGCTTCTAAAAATAAAAAATTCTTCTCTTAGGGTTGGCAATGTACCCAAATCATTTAAACTAGCAGTTATCAAACCCCTGATTAAAAAACCTGACCTTGATCCCTGTCCAATTATTGACCAAAATTAAACCTCCCATTTATCTCCAAGATCCTTGAAAAAGCTGTGGCACAGCAGTTATGCTCATATTTAGATAGGAATATGTGGCAGTTCGTATGTGTGGGGGGAGCACAGAATGATGGCAGGCAGAACTGAGTGCAAATAATCATTTATTTAAGCCACTTTTCAGTCGGCTCTAAATGGCAGCCAGACACACACACACACACACAGGCAGCATCTGGCTTGGGGAGTGAGCTCTCTCTGCTCTCTCTCCTTATATCAGGGTGTGGTCACTGGGAAGACACACAAACACACATTAATTGACAGCAGGTGATGTGAATCTGCCACTTACCTTCCCTGAATCCTCCCTCCTGTTGCCGGCCGATGCTTGACCATGCCTCCACTGCCACATACCCCCACAGCCCGACTCAGGCCAGGCAGCCGTCCAGCCCACAGCTGACTCCCCCCCCCCCCTTGACGGGTGAGGAAGTCTGCCACGACCATCTCTAGCCCCCGGCCTGTGGATCAACTTAACGTTAAAGGGCTGGAGTGCCAGATACCAACGGGTGATCCACGCGTAGGCATCCTTCATATGGTGGAGCCATTGGAGGGTGCGTGGTCTGAGCAGAGGGTAAAAGGGCATCCCAGCAGGTAGTAACGGAGGGTGAGGACCACCCACTTGATTGTCAAACATTCCTTCTCGATGGTGCTGTACCACCTTTCGGGTACTGACAGTTTCCGGCTAATGTACAGCACCGGGCGGTCCTCCCCCTCCACGTCCTGGGACAAAACTGCCCCCAGCCCTCTGTCCGACGCATCTGTCTGCAACATAAAAGGGAAAGAAAAGTCAGGGGAATGTGGAAGTGGCCCCCCCACACAGTGCAGCCTTAATCTCTGAAAAAGCCTGCTGGCATTGCTCCATCCACTGGACCAGATCTGGTGCCTCCCTTTTTAGTGAGATCAGCTGGTGACATCCAAATAATTGGGTATAAACCTACGATAATAGCCAGACAGCACCAGGAACTGTCTCACCCCATTTTTTGTCTTGGGCCTCAGGTAGGCCGCAATTGCTGCTGTCTTGTTAATTTGGGGATGCACCTGCCTGTTGCCCAAGTGGAAGCCCAGATACCATACTTCCACCCACCCAATTGCACACTTTTTCGGGTTGGCCGTGAGACCCACCTGTCTCAGCGGCCTAAGGATGGCCCTCAGGTGTTGAAGATGCCTCGGCCAGTCATTACTATAGATTATTATGTCGTCTAAGTAGGTGGCCATGTAGGGGGCATGGGGGCGGAGGACTCTGTCCATCAGCCGCTGGAATGTAGTGGGCGCCCCAAACAACCCAAAAGGAAGTGTAACAAATTGGCGTAATCTGAACGGTGTGGAAAAAGCCATTTTTTCTCAGGATAATGGAGTCAAGGGGATCTGCCAATAACCCTTTGTTAAATCCAGTGTCGAGTAAAAGCGAGCCATGCCTAGCTGATCGAGCAACTCGTCAACCCGAGGCATTGGGTACGTGTCGAATTTAGACACCGCGTTGACTTTTCTATAATCCACACAGAACCGGACCGACCCATAGGCCTTGGGAACCAAGACCACCGGGCTGCTTCAGTCACTGTGGGACTCCGCGACAATGCCCATTTCGAACATGGCCTCGAGTTCTTCCCAAACCACTTTTTTCTTGTGTTCAGGTAGTCGGTAAAGGTGGCTGCGCACTACCACCCCCAGGGGCGTCTCAATGTGGTGCTCTATGAGGTTGGTGCGGCCGGGCAGGGGTGAGAACACGTCCAAAAATTCGGTCTGCAACTGGGCAACCTCTGTGAGTTGTGTCGGGGAGAGGTGGTCTCCACAGGGGACCGGAGAGGTACACGATGCCAATGTTCCCTTTTGAACCTCCGGTCCCAGCTCCGTCTTCTCCAGAACCACCGACACCTACGCAACAGAGACCTCCTCATTCCAGAGTTTAAGCAGATTGAGGTGGTAAATTTGTAGTGCCCCACCCTTGTCCTTCCATTTTACCTCATAGTCGATGTCCCTGACTTGCCTTGTGACCTCAAAGGGCCCTTGCCACTTGGCGATTAATTTGGAACTCGACATGGGTAAAAGTACGAGGACTTTATCTCCTGGTGTGAATTGCCTAAGGCACGTACCCTTGTCGTACAGGCGGGTCTGTCGTTCTTGAGCCTGCCGCAAATTCTCCTGGGTTAGTTGAGTGAGTGTGTGGAGTTTTGCACCCAGGTCCATAACGTATTGAATTTCATTCTTGCTGAGTGAAAGTCCCTTCTCCTAGTTTTCTTGCAGCACATCCAGGATGCCGCGTGGCTTACACCCATATAACAATTCAAATGGGGAGAATCCCATGGAGGCTTGGGGAACTTCTTGCACTGCAAATAACAAGGGTTCTAGCCATCTATCCCAATTATGTGCGTCCTCACTTATGAATTTTTTAATGATATTTTTGAGGGTGTGATTGAATCATTCAACTAGTCTGTCTGTTTGCAGGTGATAAATGCTGATGCGGATCGGTTTGATGCCCAATAGCCCATACAGCTCTTTCAGTGTGCATGAAATAAATGAGGTGCCTTAATCAGTCAGAATCTCTCCAGGGATTCCAACTCGGGAGATGACACTGAAGAGTGCTTCCGCTATACTGCATGCTGAGATATTGCGAAGAGGCACTGCTTCCAGGTCTCACGTTGCATAATCCACTAGTACTAAAATAAAGTGGTACCCTCGTTTTGACCGATTATTGGCCCGACGAGATCCATCCCAATCCTTTCGACCGGGGTCTCGATTAAAGGGAGAGGGTGCAAAGGTGCTTTTGGAATGGCCGCTGGATTTACCAATTGACATTCGCTGCATGCCGTACACTACTTACGTACGTCACCATGAATGCCTGGCTAATAGAGCTGGGCCATTATCCGGGCTAGTGTTTTGTCTTGTCCTAAGTGTCCAGCCATGGGATTAAAGTGAGCTGCCTGGAATACCAATTCCCAGTGGCTCTTTGGAATCAAAATCTGCATGATTTGTTCTTTCATTTGAGTGTCCTGCATCACTCGGTATAATCTATCCTTCATAATCGTGAAGTAGGGGAAGGACAGGGTGGTGTTTGGCTGGAGCATTTGACCATCGATTACTCTCACTTGGTCAAATGCATGCCGCAGAGTCTCGTCTCGTGACTGTTCCCACGGGAAATCCTCGAGGGATTCCCTGAGAGATGGAGGAGGGGCCAGCGGCTCCTCGCTCTGTCATGGTGATGACATAGACGGCTCTGCAACAGCTGCTCCAGCCAAAGCCACTGCGGAACCTCCCCCTTTTAAGCTATAGCAGGACCCACTCTTCACTAGATGCCTCATTAATTCCCCAAATCACGGCCAATCGGTCCCCAAAATTATCGAGTGGTTAAGGCAAGGATTAACCGCCGCCTTCACTCTAAATTTTTCACCTCAAAAAAAAATGTGGACTGGCACTAGAGGATACTTGTGAACATCCCCGTGCACACACAACACCTTCACCAATTGTGCTCCCCCCAATGCCTCAGTTTGCATCAGGCTTTGGTGGACTGAGGTTTGATTACAGCCTGAGTCCACCAATGCCTGATATGTATCCCCTTAGACACTCACTGGTATGCGATATGCTCCGGCTCGATTGGGGGTGGCTCTTGGTGCATCAGGGATCCAAACCATCGAACCCACTTCCATTGCCGAGTATTGCTGTTGTAGGTGGCCCAGCTCGCCGCAGCACCAACAAACTGGCCCAAGGTTTCCCTCTGCACCAGTGCTCCAGGGTTCAGTCACCTGAGGTGGGGAAGAGACAGACACAGAACACAGAAGGTAGAAACGGGAGGGCACCGTGGGTACGGGGAGTCGGTTGGGGTGGCGCCAACCCCCGCCTCCGTGGTGGGGGAATAGGGCAAGGGCAAGACACAGGAGGAGGGAGAGAGAGAGAGAGAGAGAGAAGCGAGAGAGAGAGAGAAGTGAGAGAGAAAGAGCTGGGTTGAAGTCCTGCCATCAGAACAGCCGCTATATGGTCCTCCGCTATTTTGATGGCCTGATCCGGCGATGCCAGGCGGTGGCACTGGACCCACTCTGCGGTTCCTGCTGGCAGACGTGTGATGAACTATTCCAGTACCACCTGGTCAATGATCTCCTCGGTGTCGCAGTTGTTGGCCTTCAACTACTGCCAGCAGGCATCCCGGAGCTGCTGGCCAAACGCAAACAGCTGGCCGACTTCCTCCAGACGTTGAGCACAGAAGCACTGTCTCTGATGTTCTGGGGTGCATCCCACCCACTGGAGGATGGCTCAGTGAAGGTCTGTGTAGACCAGTCATTGGTCAGCAGGGAGCTGGAGCGTGGCCAGCTGTGCCTCACCTGTCAGCAGTGGGAGGAGGTGCGCCGCACATTGCTCCACTGGCCATCCCGAGGCCTCAGCTGTCTGTTCAAACAGTGTGAGGAAGGCCTCGGGGTCATCCTGCAGGCCCATCTTCGCCAGGGTGAAAGGGGAAGGGCCCGCGGCAGTGGAGATGGGGGACCCTGCCGACGCAAAGAGATGCCAGAATGCCCGACGGTCTTCTTGCTGGGCCAAAACCAGGGCCTGGAATCACTGCTCCTGATCCTTCTGGAGGGTGATGAGCACCTGGTGTTGGTTCTGCTGGGCTGTGGCAAGGGCTTGGACCAACTCAGCGAATGGGGAGGACTCCATGGGGCTGTTTTCTTCTGTGTTCTGTTCCCAGGTTTCAGCACCACTGTGGCAGTTTGTATGTGTAGGGGGGAGCACAGAAGGATGGCAGGCAGAATTGATTGTAACAGTGAATCATTTCTTTATTAAAGCCACTTTTCAGTCGACTTTTAGTAGTAGCATGAACCAGACACACATCACACACACACACATACACACACACGCGTGCGTGCACGCGCAAGTAGCATCTGGTTCAGGGAGCGAGGGCTCTCCCCTGCTCTTGCTCTCTCTCCTTATTAAGGGCACGGTCATTGGGAAGACACACAAACACATGTTAATTGACAACAGGTGATGTGAATCTGCCACTTACCTTCCCTGACTCCTTCCTCCTGCTGCAGGCCAATGCTTGACCACACCCCCACTGCCACAATTACATTTAACCAATATCCAAAAGAACAACCAATCAGGCATTTAAAGGAGGTGTAACAACAGCGAGTTAAGAGTCATCTCCTCCTGTGCAAGTGCTCCTCACTGCACTGTGGTGCATCCAATGTGCCAAGAGCAAGTAACAGTGGTTCAGCACCACACACACACAAGAGGAGGAATGGTTTAACACAGCATGGGAGGCAGGCGCTAATTACAGTGAGCACATTCACCCTCCTGGAGTTCACATCAGAGTATATAAGAGCTGCACATGCTACAGCAAGTAAGTCCATCCTTCTCACACTCAAATAATGTTCTGTGTGTTTTCCCCATACCAGGTTCGAGCTCAGATGTCTGACTCACTCACTGGAAAAGAGGATAGGCAGCCAGTAAGACACACCAGACTCCAGCCTTGCATCATGCACCTAAGGACACTGCCCTCCCCTGCTTCACATTTCTGGACAGCTCCCCTACCATGCTTACTGCACAGCCTCACTCAGATAAGAAAACAAAAGTCTCACCTATTTTGCACCTCGCACCTAATGTCTGCCACTGTTCACAGGGATCCCTTACACTCGTGGAGAATGTAGGCAACCAACATAGTGCCCTAGTGATGGACTCCATGCTGCTCCAACTCCTTGATATCAGTGTGCACCAGGGACAATTGTTCCCATGGCCTTTGCACAGCCATGCAGGAGCTCCTGAGCTGAAAGCAGACCTCCCCAGGCCACCATGGTCCCCCTCCCTGCCCCTGCCCACAATGCCCAGTGTCTGCTGATGAAACTCACAGAACAAGGCCCAGATTCTTATACCATTTCTCATGGGTGAGGTGCAGTGGGCCTTCCACACACTCTCCTTGGCCAAAATGGAGAGCTAAAATATACTCAAGGAGGAAATCTTGGCCTCCTGTGGGCTTGTCCCCACCCAAGCTGAATCTGAGTCCCACCACTGGAACTACTAGCTGGGGCAGGAGCCCCAGACACAGACAGACTGGCTTCTCCAGATCACTCGGAGGTGGCTCCAACCTGACCAGCTGAACCCCATGGAGATCATGGAGTGGGTCACCTTTGACTTAAGGGGCCTCCTGGGAGAAGAACGTTGAGCCATGGGGATCAAAGCAGCTTGAGCCCCAAGTCCCCTCAGACTGAATGGGATCCCTGTCTCTGCACTCCTGAACTCTGGGAGTGCCATCACCCTGGCTCCTCCATCAGCCTTAACCAAGACCTTGCCACCCTATGGGAAGCTGGACATTACCTGCATCCATGGGGACATAAGGGAAGTCCCCACAGTGGAGATCCAGTTCAATGGTCAAAGTGAGTGGCCTGTTGTGCCCGGACTAATCCCTGATCTTCCTGTGCCCTTTCTTGCAGGCTGGGACTGGCCAGGGTTCCCTGCTACCATGGCTGTCTCAGGATGGAGAAGGAGGAAACAGAGCACCAGATGTTCACTGCAGCCTCAGCATGCCCTGCCAGCTGCCTCTGGGACTGTGCTCCTGGCCAAATGATGGTCAGCAGCTGCACATGCTGAAGCCAAAGTTGAGCCCTCCTTACCCACTGACCATCTCTCTGATCTGTCCTGAGAAGCCTTAGGAGAAGGAAACTTCAGGAGGGAAGAAAAGGAGGATGACCATCTGAAGCACTGTTGGGGCCAGATGCTGCAGCTCGATAATGAGAATCTACACCTCAGCCAGGAGCTACCCTCAATCTACTTAATACTACTGGTCAAACATGTTCTTTTTTCATATTAAAGTGAAAATTTTAAATTAAATGACTTGCCATACTTTGTCATATGAATATAGTCAATCAAAAGAGATTTTTTTTTTGCCATTTCTAGAAATTTATGTTTATAATCTGTATTATATTTTTTCAGGTGCAATGACACAGACTAACCAGTGATGGATGATGAGCACAGAAAAAGAGGTACTGTGCGAAGGCACATCCTTTGTTCTGGGGCTTGCTGTAGTCTTCTCCGCCGACTACAATTTCAATCTTCAGTATCAACATGATGCAGCATGCACACTGGAATTCAGGTAGAAGCTTTTTCCCCATGTACTGTACCACAAAGCTTGACATGATTGACTTATCTTCATACATTGCTGTTGTTCAATAACCTTGTGATAACCACTGGTGCCTCTGATGCAAGAACAGCAACTATACATGTTACTGCTGCCTCTACTAATATTGTTCTCTCTGATACTATTTCCTTTCCATCACATTCTTCTTTTTAACTTGATCACTGGTGTGAATTGATGCATACCTACTGAAATGGGATAATCATATGGCTCAATATTCTGGACCACTACTCTGTACTGAACGGGTTCTTGCTTAATATGTCACATTCATGCCACCTGAAAGATTTTTTTTTTTGTCATGCAGTGTTTTTCAGAATGTGCATTGGCATCAATCCTGAGAGGGGCACAAAAGCATGCTATGAGAAGTTGCAGAGCAAGAAGAGTGGGAAAATAGTCAAAAAGAAGACATCAGTGAATCTGCATGTCTGCAAACTCATCAAGAAGGTCAGTGACTTTAAGTGGGACTTTGTCTGATCTTACACACACACACACACACACACACACACACACACACCCTATCTTACCCAACCACTTATTCAAACATATGTTCACTTATTTACTCCCTCACTCAGTTAGTGACTAAACCCAGTATTTTTTCTTATTCAAACTGTTGGAGCGCAAGTTTTACATTAGAAAAAGTATACTGTAACTGTTTTGTGTTCACTTCCCTACGATAATACTCATGCAAACTAGACTGCTGCTGTTCTGCACCAGGTTAATTAAAAACAGCTTGTTTGGTCTTCTTTTCTCAAAAAAAATTGTCACTGCGAGTTACCAAATATTGTATGTGCTGTCATTTAAATCAAAAATTGTATATCTTTTGAAAGAATGAAGCAAAGAAAAGATAACAGGCAGGGAGTTAAGGTTTATTCAGGTATAGGTAATTGCACTGTTTTTTCAATCAGCATTTGAGAAGGAATTACATAATGAATATTGTCCCTTTATTATTATTATTATTATTATTATTATTATTATTATTATTATTATTATTATTATTTACCGACAATTTTGTCAGTAAATTACTGTGTATTTCTAGTATGTAAGCTATATTTTAATCTACAGTATTGTAGACTCAAATACAGCTTACATACTGTATACAGTAATTTACTGACAAAACTGACCAGTAATATGCTGCAAATTTAGAAGAATACAGGAAAGAACTGCACATTTATATATAATATGCACACTTATGTTTTCTTTTTTTATGTTTTTCCCCCTAGCAGATTTGTTTGTTTTTTAATTTAATTGTACAGGTTATAGGTCACGTTAAAGGTGGGGAAAGTTTTGAAATTATTTATCGTGGTCTCATATTTTTTTACATCAGAAAAACCTATCTTTTTAATGGGGTGTGTACACTTTTTATATCCACTGTATATGCTGAAAATTATCCCCACAACATGAAGCTGCTACATCTTCACTGTACACTGTAAAACTTTTATAATATGAATTTACAGTCATTCGGCATTAGATATACCATGGAGCACAGTGAAGACAGTCATCAAGAAATGGAGAAAATATGGGACAACAGTGATATTACAGAGAACTGGATGTCCCTCCAAAATTGATGAAAAGACAAGATGAAAACTGGTCAGGGAGGCTGCCAAAAGGCCTACAGCAACACTGAAAGAGCTGCAGGAATTTCTGGCAAGTACTAGTTATGTATTACATGTGACAACAATCTCCCGTATTCTCTATATGTCTGGACTACGAGGTAGGGTAAAAAATAAAAATAAAAATCCAGGCCTGAGTAAATTTTGCAAAAAAAAAAAATACATCAACTCTCCCAAAATCATGTGGAATATGTGTTATGGTCTAATGAAGCCAAGGTTGAACTTTTTGGCCACAATTCCAAAAGGTACTGTATGTTTGGTGCAAAAATAGCACTTGCACATCACCAAAAGAACACCATACATGGTGAAGCATGGTGGTGGCAGCATTATGTTTTGTGGTTGATTTTCTTCAGCTGGAACGGGGGCTTTAATCAAGGTGGTGAGAATTATGAACAGTTCTAATTACCAGTCAATTTTGGCCCAATACCTTCAGGTGTCTACAAGAAAGATGAAGAGGAATTTCATCTTTCAGCATGACAATGACCCAAAAATGTTTTGGAATGGCCCAGCCAGAGCCCAGACCTAATTTCAACTGAAAATCTGTGGGGTGACCTGAAGAGGGCTGTGCACAAGAGATGCCCTCACAATCTGACAGATTTGGAGCACTTTTGCAAGGAAGAGTGGGCAAATATTGTCACGTCTAAATATGGCAGGCTGATGGACTGACCCAAAAAGACTGAATGCTGTAATTAAATCAAAAGGTACTTCAACAAAGTATTAGTTTAAGGGCATACACACTTGTGCAACCAGCTTATTGTACATTTTTTATGTTTCCCCCGAAACAGATTTTTTTGTTTTTCAATTGAATTGTACAGGTTATAGGTCACCATAAAAGTGGGAAAAGTTTTGAAATAATTTATCATGGTCTCATTTTTTTTTAACCTCAGAAAAACCTATAATTTTAAAAAGGGTGTGTACACTTTTTATATCTACTGTATTTAAAAAAAAAGAACAAAACTAAACTCAGTTTCAGCATTTGACATCATGAGTTTGTACCATTTTCAATACAATAAAAGGTTTTCCATGATTGTAAAATGACTTTCAAATCCTTGGATTCTGTTTTTATTTACCTTTTACACAGCATTCCAACTGTTTTGGAAGCAGGGTTGTACTTACATTTGAATGCATGCTTGAGTGGTTTAAAAGGTTTGGAAGAGGCAAACAACTATTCATTTTATACAGTGCCACCTGTCGAATTCCTCTGTTGGTAAACTGGAAAATTAAACATGGAAAAAAGACAGGCCTCAAATGGAATTGTTGGGGCTCAATACATTATATTTACGGTCAGAGAGTCATTATTTCTCAGTACTTTTTTTTTTTAATTCCCAAAGCAGTTGCTCATCCAGAAAGGCAAATGGACATTTTGGACAAGCTCCAACGACTTGAAGCATCTATAAAAATGTTGGCGCTGACAGAACACTGTTCAGAAGTGTTAAATATTTCAGAAGTTGGGTTTTTCAAGACACTTTATAGTTAAGGGTAATTACAGTCCAAAAAAGGTTTGAGTTTGGAATGCTTTCCGATAAGGTAACACTGTTTTAGGGTTCCTGAAGAAAGACCACCAAAGAACCCATTAATGTACTCCATTTAACCTGTACGGTTTTATAAAGAATGCCTGTCTGAAAAATTATCTTCTGTGAAAAGTTGTCATAATCATTATAATTGCATATTTGACGTCAACTGGGTTCGAGATGCAAGCAGTTGAAAGCAGGTGAAGCAGGTTCTTCAACCCCCTAATTAGAAAGGAAGGTTGATCAGTCAGTCATCAGGAGACACAAAACAGATAAAGAAAAGCAGATCACATCAGGGCACAAATGAAAATGCACAACTGGCTACCTTTAACTTACCTTCACCCACTTGCTGCTTAAATGTGCACACTCCAACAGATTTCGGTTAAGCATACGGATTTCGTAGGACTGACCTACATTAAAATAAAGCTGAATTTAATTTACATTTAAAATCACCATTTAACCCTGAACCTAAACATTACTTATAAAATAGGTCAAGATAATCTGAACAGACATACAGTTTGGTCCATAAATATTTGGACAGTGACCCAGTTTTTGTACTTTTGCCTCTGTACACCATAACAATGGATTTGAAATGAAACTATCAAGATGCGACTTGAGTAGACTTTCAGCTTTAATTTAGGGGATTTTACAAAATAAATAAAAGGAAAAAGAAAACAGCACAGTGATCAGCACTGCTGCCTCACAGCAATAAGTTTCTGGGTTCGAACCTCATGGCTGACTGGGGACTTTCTGTGTGGAGTGTGTATGTTCTTCCTATGCCTGCATGGGTTTCTTCCCACAATACAAATATGTGGATTAGGTTAACTGGTTCGTCTAAGATGCCCATAGATGAGTATGAATGGCTGGGATTGGTGGATAATGAATGGAGTTACAGGCATTTGTTTAGTCACTCCTTTTTCACAGGCTCAAAAGTAATTGGACAATTGACTGATACAGTTACATGGCTAACTGTGACCTGTTTCCTTGTTATTTCATGACAAATTATGTAAATAAAAAGTCTGGAGTTGATTAGTTGATTCCATGTGTTCACTTTGCATTTGGTAGCTGTTCATGGGAACTCTTAATATGTGGTCCAAAGAAATGTCGATGCAAGTAAGGAGGCTATCATTAGGCCTTAAAAAAAAAATAAACAAAACACCCCAGGCCAATCTGGCAGATAGCAGAAACTTCTGAATTAGTCAAATCAACAATTTGGTACATTCTTTAAAAGAGGGAATGCCCTGGTGAGCGCCACAACACCAAAAGGCCTAGAAGACAACTAATGTAGATTGCATAATTATTTCTTTGTTGAAAAACCTCTTCACCACATCGAGGCAACTGAAGAACATTCTCAAGGACAAAGGTGTATCACTGTCAAAATTCTACAATCAAGAGATATTGTCATGAATGCAAATCCAGAGGATTTACCTCAAGATGCAAACCACTGGGAATACTCGAGAACCAGATTACATTTTGCTAGAACATATTGTGATGACCTGGCGACTTGTCCAGGGTGTACCCCGCCTTTCGCCCGTAGTCAGCTGGGATAGGCTCCAGCTTGCC
>JAPEKO010000020.1:10835091-10846544 GCA_027576075.1 Cathorops hypophthalmus
AAAAAAAGAGCACCTAATCAGTTCAGGGTTCTCCATAAGTGAAAAACTTGAAGGGGATCATGACATGAAATAAATGCAAAAAGAAAAAAGCTAGAAAATACTTTTCCCTGTAATAAAGAAAGGTTGGGGCTGGAAAATGCTGAACCCACTACTGTTTACAGGGTGTTTTCCCTGTAGGACCACAGCACTGCAGAGTTTTCCATTCTACCTCATTTAACACATTTACCACATCTGAGTCAACACATTAACTAATTACCAAAGCCTTCGTAGGCTAAGCTTATGACACTAATCTATATAGATCTGTAGTTCTGCAAGACCTGAATGCTTTTAAAGGATCCTGATGTACACAATAGACATCACAGAGATGTAGCTGTTGACACAGCTGGAGTTTATACAATGATTGGCCAGAGAAATATTATATACAAACTCAATAGATGAAAAAGAAAAAAAATTCCATGCATCATGAGTATCATGTATAACCTGATCAGATTTATTACACTATCTAGAAAACAAAGAAATGCTATTGTTTATTACACTAGAATACAAAGCAATACTATTCTTTATTACACTATTCTTTTTTTTATTATTATTATTTAAACAGACAACACCAGCATCAATTCACTAAAACAGAGATGATTATATTTAATGAGGTATTTAATGATTATTAGGCAGATAATTGTTTTAGTATAAATACAAAGGTGATTATTTAATTTTCTTAAATCGTATTAAAATAATTTATTTTAAACTTCAAAAGCAACATGCAAATGTAACAAAGGTATGGACTTATGTCACTTATCTATGCTGAGTTACATAAAATACTTTGTTTTGAAATAGATAAATCAAAATTCCACCTTACCTTTGAATAGTTTTAGACCAAACTTCATAGCTTCTTTAGTTCTTTTAAGAACAGCATTTTCTTTCATAATTTATAATTCTTCCTCACTTATGGTGACAAAGTGATCGGCCACCATTTTGCCGAGTTGCTCAAGGTCATTACTGAGAAATAGTCCGAATTTCTTGACCCATCAATGCGCATGATTTTCTATGATCACCTGTGTATTTATACTAATCATCTTTATTCTATAACCATAGAATAAAAATGTAATATTTGTATCCAGCCAAATGGCCTATTGCACCAGTTCACGTACACTCTTGGAAGAGAAACGTTTGGAAGGTTCCAACTTTGAATTGCAATGCAGTTGAAGAAGCAAATAAATTCTACACACAAATGTATCAGTTTTGGAGCATTTTTAGTAAATCAATAAGATGCAGCTAATTTTTCCTTTAAGATAGCTTTTAAAAAAAACAAGCAAAATCTTATTACATTATAATTACACAGGGGTTTCTCAATGAGACTGAAAACATTTTGGGGGTGGCAGAGGTTTGGGCATGGACAATCAGGAGGCAGTCCTATCTAACTAGGGAAAAAGCATGTGAAGAATCAGAATAAGGAGATGATATTAATATATTTTATAATTAGATGGTAATTGAAAGAAGTACAAGATCTCCAGAAGTAAGATGTAGGAATCTAAAAATACATGAAGTCGGAGTCCTTTTCTGGATTTTTAAGGCGGCACTGTGTGCAGTTCAGCTTCTTTAAGATTAATCTGCATGAATCTTCTTTACTATAGAAAAGTAAAACGCAGGCACTACAGCCAGCGCTGGCTCCTATGAACTGTAGACAGGTATAAAATTATGAGCTACACTCAAATTACAGCACTGTTTTAAGAATTATTTTCAAAC
The DNA here is from genome assembly GCA_027576075.1 of Cathorops hypophthalmus. NCBI lineage: Eukaryota > Metazoa > Chordata > Actinopteri > Siluriformes > Ariidae > Cathorops > Cathorops hypophthalmus. The sequence goes on from JAPEKO010000020.1 coordinate 10,836,835, forward strand.
TAAACTCAAATAAATGTAGCATTAAAAGTAATGATACAAATAGTGGATGTGTGTATGTGCTGTAGTTTTTTCTTGCTATAAAACAAAATGGATTTTGGGGAAAACATCTGGTGTACAGATTTATTATATTAAAAATACTGTATTACATTATTTACACAGGCACCTCTAATTAGCAAGTTATCCATCCAGACATTCATTTAACTGTAATCACACTCGTGACAGATTCCAGCACAATATGTAAGGAATAGGGCAATCTGTTATGGGAAAAATAATCAACATCAGGATGGTGTGACGTGACACCCTCCCAAAGTTGATTGTTTTCCAATAATAGCATGTACAGCAATTTTATTCCTCTTATACCACAGCAGTTTGCAAAAAAAAAAAGAAAATAATGTCTTATATTTATCTATTTTTTTAATTTGTGGAAAGGTCTGCAAAACAAGTTAGATCCTCTTATTACTTTCCTTACAGCATCTATAAACAGTCATTCCCCCAAAGCTCAAACGCCTCCGTCCTGAAGACTTTCCCATGTCAGAAAAGGTAAAGTTACAGCTTTAACTGTGACCGTAACAAAGAGCTGACACTGAAGACTCCTTCCATAAATTTTAAATAAGCTTCCCCTCATAGAAAACCATATCCACATGTGCATTTTAAAAAAAGAAATTGTTTATTATTCAACTTCAGTTATGTAGAGCAAACAATAATGTATTTTTGTGTGCATTAATACAAGCCTGTGATTTGCTTTGCTACTGTCAAATTTGCTGTTACAGAAAATTAATCAAAACCTTCTGATGCTGAGTTACATAAAATACTTTGTTTTGAAATAGATAAATTTAGGATTCAAGCTTGCTGTGGTATAATAGAATATAAAAAGGTCTATTTTGATTAATAATTATTTTTGCTAGCATACAACTATTGTCAAACTGTCACGATCTGTCAATGTCAAACCTTAAACTTTCTCAGTTCAGCAAAACCTTCTATAAATAGGTTAAATGTCAAGCCAGTGACAATATTATGCCATTATGACTGCATAATCTGCTGTATGGCTTGTCTTCTCAGATTGGCAAAATTGAAGATCAAAAGTGTTTGAGCTGACGTTCTAAAAGAAATAGGAGTAGGAGATCATAAAATAAGTGGTTTCTGTTTTCCACTCAAATGGATCCAAAACCATTTTATACATCATTAACTAGATTACATGACCAGTGATTTGATTTATTGAAGAAATCTCACAAATGACTGGGGGTTTTTTCAGAGATTTTTTTCCACTTTCCTCAATTTTTCCTGCTGCAAAACACCAAATACCACTGTTTCTATTTAGTTTGTGAAGGTTTGTTGTATGTATAATGAGAATATAATTTACATAAGAGTGTACTTTAAAAACAGCTTAGTGAGGTCACAAACTGTACGTGTACCTCTACATTGCTGGGAATATCTACATCAATAAATATATATTTTAAGATGGAACTGTACAGTGGCCACAAGAACGTGACCCTCTTTGCAAATTAAGTATTTTAATTAACTAATCAATCAATTAATTGTATCTAGTTTCAAAACAATTTGAACTTAAATATCTTAGATAATGTATTTAACATACAGTATCTATTATAGAAAATAAATAGTATCACATGTTGGTGCATTAAGATAAAGCACTGATTAGAAGGAGAACATTGTCAAGCAGTGATGCCATCCAGAACAATTCAAGAGCAGAGAATTATGAACAAAACTGATCTGCTTTCTGAAAAGAATACAGTATTAAATTTACAGTATTTTATAATACAATAAGACAAGTAAACAAGTCAGATGTTATCGTGATAAATTATATAAACATCTATTTACTATTAAGAAGGGCATTACAAATAAACTGTTACTTAAGTACAACAATTATAAATCAAGAAATTTATGAATGGAATAAAGAAGGCAATAGCTACAGTGCAAAGGTTTCTCAGACAGAAACCTAATCAGATACATTTACAGTACCAAAAGTTATTAGAAGGAAACCTGTCCAGAAGAGAAGGAAAACAAACAATGATAAAAGCAAAGCCAAGAATAGCTACTAGAGGCTCAAAATGGTTTCAGTGCAGTGAAAGCTGAAAGCCAGTGGCCCCATATCCTAAAACTTAAGCTTTCAACACTCATGCACTTAGTTTTGGTAAACAAATAAGTTTGTAAATCTCTGAAATGTCTGTAAGATCCTGCAGAGCAACGAACGTGTTCTCCTTATTAACACTAGCATTATTCTTAACAAATCATCAATACTGAAATTCTGAGCTGTGATCAGTGCTGCAGAGATCTCATATTATATATTCACAGTTCCATACAGTCTCGCTCCAGACATCTTACATCTTTGAACAAACTCAGTGTTAATCTGAATGATTGCTCTGTAAAAGACACACAGATTAGTGACTGCATTAACAAAGAAAAGCCCAGCCCTCTCCATACATTCTGACACAGATGCACTAATAAATGCTGATTGTGCAAGGGATGTAAGCTGGTAAACCTCCAGATCTCTTCCTAATGTGTGTGTATGTGTCTCTTAGTTCTAGAGTTGGTTAGGAGATGAGTATTCACCCCATATAGAGAAGCCTTCCACTATAGGCTTGTCCATTCTGATTGACTTTATTGATTTGGCACAAGTAGACGCCTCCAGACTCCAAAGGGGGAAGGTGTGTTAAAGGTCAGAGATCAGACCGCTGTCTCCTGGTCCTCACGTTGGATCATCTGATAGTGCTGCCGGTTCTCCAGATATGCTGCCAACTCTGTGTCCTTTGCTTTTTCTGCTCTGTGTTTCGGGGTATCACCCTGCAAATGCAAAAAACCACAAACTCTTACATAGAGAGAAAGGCACACTGAAGATCCATAGATTTAATACTGTAACATTTAATTCTTGGTTAATCAGGAAACTGCTCAAATCGCAGGTTTCTTTGAATCTCTCTTCACAACAGACTTCAAACTGAACAATGCTCTGATCCCAAATAATGAGCAGCCATTTGTACGTGTGAGAATTTGTTTTGTGGATGATTTATAAAAAAAATAATAAAAATTTGTAAGATATAGTATGCACAAAGCAGGGTGAGGAGAAAATTAAGCATGTGCTATTATTATATTATTCTTTATAGTCACCATGATCAATTTGTAAGAACAGACTAAATATAAAACCCAAGTATGACAGCACAGATTTAAAAGCATGTCATAAAACTATTTAAAACAATTCTGGTAAACTTTAACATTATTTAGACAAAGTGGTTTTATTTGGTTTTAGCTGGTGAAAACAAGCTTCTGCAAATTTAATAACGGTCCTCTGGTCCTCCTGTTTGGAGCACATGCAATTACCGCTCCTGAAATTAATCGATTTGCTTTGAAGCCATCTTGTTTTTGCAACTCTAGGTAGAACAGCTCAAAATTACACATTCATTAAGCAAAAAATGCAAAACAGATAAGATGTGCTACTTTGCTCACTTGAAAGAGGAAATCCTTAGTAGATTTTGTCAGTATATCAGCTTTTTTTTTTTGTAGGTGTTGCATTATTGCAAGTGTTTTTATACACACAGACTTTTAGTAAATCAGGGGCTTTGTGCAATGAAATCAAGCAGACTGTCAAGAGCCTACTTTGACAAAACACACTTGGGTTTCTCTGAAGGGCTTCTTGATGAAAATGTGTTTGATGAAAATGTCCAATTATTTTCATCACACTCTCTGATACAATATCAACTTCTTTATTGCTTCCAGTTCCTCCTCTCCTCCACATAATATTTAATTGGTCCCTACAAGTAGTGATGCATGCATGCATGTATGCATGCAATGTCCCACCATGTCTTCAAATATCATAATCCCATCTGCTATAGACAAACTTCATCAGAGATTCCAGATGTGTGATACCACATGTAGTAAAGAGTTTCTCGCACCACTCCGCATTTTAAGAGTTCAACACAAGAACTGTTGCTGAACAATTAGTTATGTCTCCCATCATTTCAGGATCTCATGTACTGATTTAGGAATAGGAATCACTGAACTGGAGGAATGGTGATGAGTTGACGTGTTCATTGAATCAAGACTGTACTGCATCCAAACATTCCTTCTATCCATTAGTCAACATAATGTTTGTGCCAGAACCACTGAAATGGCTTCTATTACTGACAGACAGAAATGCTGAAGGGAAGAGAGCTTGGAATTGTTTTCCTTTTCAAAGCACATGCACTTTCATTGCTGCTTGTGACAGATGAAGCTCTTTTTGTGTAGACAATCAGAAACACGACAGCTTTTTATATTTTGAAATACATAAAAGCTCTCTCCTTCTGCTTATAACATTTACAAGTAACGGCTAAAATATCTCTGGAATAGCAAAGACTGGTGACACACAATGGGGAATGTTCACATAGTGATTTATTTTAAAAAAAAAAATATTCAGAAGAGCTTCCATTTAGACAAGAATGAAAAATATTATAATTATGTCAGACAAAAAAGCTCTTCACAAGTTTGGGAAGAATAAGAACGCTGCTCTTTTATCTTTTTTTTTTTTCTTTTTCAATACCAGTACCAGAGAGCTTCTGCACCTCACAAAGGATGAAAAGATACAACAGACAGATGAACACCAGCCAAACAGAGAGAGCATAGGGTACATATAAGCTGAAATGTATAGAGGAGTAAGGAAAAGAGAGAAAAAGTGGAAGAAATATAGCGACACTATATTTCTACACACTATACACTATATTTCTTCCACTTTTTAGTAAAAAGTATCACCAGTTAGTTAGATTAGATTAAACTTTATTGATCCCTTTGGGAGGGTTCCCTCGGGGAGATTAAGTTAGTTAGTTAGTTAGTTAGTTAGTTAGTTAGTTAGTGAGTGAGTGAGTGAGTGAGTGAGTGAGTGAGTGAGTGAGTGAGTGAGTGAGTGAGTGAGCACACAGCAAATGAGAGAGATGGAAAGAGAAGAAAGAGATGATGATTTGGTTTTAGAAATTTGATATGATAATGAATACTTTTGCATTTGAATTATTGGTCTTAGTGGTGTTTAAGGATATTTAAGGGTGCTGGCAAAGAAGCCAGTGTGGAAGACTGGACACTGCTACAGGGAAAATGCAGGTTAGGAGCAGACAAAGAAATATCCCATCTGTCATGTGGAGGTTTAAGCACATACTGATTCAGAGGTCTTGAAAGCTGATTCAGACAGCAAGGAAGAAAGCATGAAAAAGTGGCCACCAGATAAAGCCTGTCAGCCCAACTAGAAACAGCATTGAAATTACCGGCTCTTCACAAAAGGAGTTTTTCCAGCGGCCTTTGTGCCAAACCAATGATGCACACTGGAATGGTTAAGGGGATGATTAGAAAAATCATGTCCATCCTGAACTCTATAATGGATCTGCTTAGCTTTTTTTTTGCCACATTGCATACAATCTGTGGAAAGACTGGATTTTTTTAAAATAAGTGTACAGATCTCCCTGTCTCACATTATTACTAAAATGGTTTGTTACTCTCACATGGAGGTTAATCATAAAAATATAATTTTTTCTCACCTGTAAGTCTGTCTTCATAAGAGAAGCTCCTGCCTCCACTAAGTAGTGGCAGATTGTCCTCTGACACAACGAGGCCGCTTTGTGCAACACCGTCTCGCCACTGCAAGAACAGTGGAAACTAGTCAGAAACATCACTGCAAAAGTGAACACCAAGGCATTTGCTGACAAATAATGACAATTACAACTCAGCAAAGCTCAATTTCAACTGGTAAACATTGTCTTGGCAAAAGCAGTGAACTGAAGTAGAAAGTCCAAAAAAAGAAAAAAAAAAAGGATTTGATTCTTACTTTTCTGTCTCAGTCACATCCAACATATCAGTGGGTGCTGTTAGAGAGGAAACAAGAGACAAAATAAAGTTGACTACTTTGTGTGTTCAGGATAAAAACCCAAGGAAAAACAAAACCGAGCCATCTGACTATTTAATAGGCAACAAAAAACATTTTTTTTTGTTGAAAAATAAGAAATAATTGCAGTGTATGTACTTTTGTTTAAAGGGTATGTTCTACTTCATTATAGGAACAGTGCACATACAATTACACACTGCATAACCATCCAGACATTAAGCAAGCACTAAGGTACAGTCAACTCCAGAATTATTGGCTTCATTAAAGTGAGCAAACATGATTATATAAAACAAAGACTACATGACTATTCAAATTTTGCAATGAACAATAGAACCATTCCTCTACCAAAAATAATTCTTACAAGATTAAAAAAAACAAAAATTTGCTTAAAAAGGGGTGTTTTTGACACCCCTAATACTGTTTAAAATAAATGTACACAAATTGTTATCCATGATCTCTTTGACTTTGGTTTGTTTGACCCTCATCGGACAAACAAACCAAAAGGGAACTATCTGGGTATGTCAGAGTGTTTGGAGAAAAATATTGACTATATACACAAGAAAATCCGATACATGCCATAAAATATATTTGGATCAACTATTACTGTAAATATACTTCTTTTTAATTTTCATGAGTGCCAATAATTTTGGGATTGACTAACATTTCCATTCTAAGATTTAGACACACAAGAATAAAACATGGCAACAAAGTCATGAATACTTTTCTCTATAGTACTGTGCAATATACAATGTTTAAAACTCATTGTAGAGTTATGGGGTGCAAAACACAAGAAAGGTATACATATGTATGTGACTCTGAGGGGAGTGATATGACAAAAAGATCATTACAAAAAGAAATACATTCCTATACTACACTATAACGGTGTTACTGAGATGGTAGGTGTAATATCATTGGGATCATGTGAAAGCACATGATGTATGAATGAATAATGAACGTGAACCCAAATGCAGTCAGATATGAAAGGACTTTGTGTAAAAATGGCAAATTACATTCCTGTTCAGTACAGCATGTTGTGTGAAATGTACTGAACAGTGCAGTTAGTGTGTGTATGAGATTCTCTCACTGTTATCAATGATGTATCTGACGATTTCTTTACTGGCCACGCTCACTGCATAGTGGAGTAATGTGCGACCTGCTGAGTCCTGCACACACAAGTCCGCCCCCTGCTTATGGAGCACCTTTAGCTAGACACACACACACACACACATATATATATATATATATATATTACTACCTGACACACATATATTACTACCTGTGTCAAAGCTCTCACCATTATTACTGCAGTTAAATACTGCTGTGTCTCAGAATTGTAAGCACAAAATAATGGCTTTTTATACACCCACACTCCACTACCCCATGCACACAAGGCAATTTCGGACCAGAACTTTTTCATAGTTCTTAGAACTGTGGGAGGAAATTCCCCCTTCTTTGTGTGGAACTGAGAACAATAGTTGTTAGAATGCCATTTCGAGGAACCTTTTAATGCCTACTTCATGGTAGGTACTCTCCCAGCACAAGAGGAACCATGAGTGATGTAAATGTACAGTGACTGGTCCAGATGCAAGTACACAGTGATTGACTGGGCACGTGCTAATGCAGCAATATATTAATATATAATCAGCAACCGACATTTTTAAATATCTGTGTAAAACATTAGCCATGTAAACAAAAGCTCTTGACATTAGCATTACTGTAAAAATGAAAGAAAAAAAAAACCCAAACAAACCAATATTGACAAGTGGACCAACAGTGAAATCCAAGCTTTATTGAGTGTAGGGAGGAAATACAGCATGATTTTGATGCATCTAAGCAAATTATAAAAATTTTCGCTAGAATTTCCTGTTAACATCATGCTAGCAAGCCGGCTTACATCAGTTCAGTGTTCCTACTGGAAGTGAGAGTGCAAATGGAAAAAAAAAAAACAATTGAAGAGCTGTAGTTCTCAGGGGACCTGCCCAGTGGAACTGTAAAACTGTTTGGGCCAAAAGCACCTATGGACGTGCTCTGACTGTTGTGCACTGTACAGGTCCATTATATTCTCCAAGGTACAAACATATCAAAGATACAACTGTTCCTCATGATCCACTTAGGTAAATACCCTACATGAGTTGTAAAGGGCACTTCATTCACTAGGTTCTCTCGTTAAAAGTATCCCTGTAAGTATCCCAAGTGTACCCTGAACAGTCTCAGTGTACCTTCAAAGCCACACAAGATACCTCTTCTTGAGTACATTGTACAGTCAAAATGTGTGTACATTGTATATATTAAATGTTTCTGGCATCCTCCAGGAGCTCTGTCACATTTCTCTATAGCACTGTGCAATAAACTTTTTTTAAGACTGAGTCATGGCATGCAAGGCACGATAAAGGTATATAGACATTATTGTAGGATATGCTTTATTTTTTTTTAAGCCAGCCACTTCAGTTTTTCACATCCTTTTGAACTGCTACCCATTCTATATCGCAGGTTAATTGACCATTCAGAGGAAAAATGCTATTTACCCTCTTCCACATACATGTGCTCTCAGACGACCATGACTGGCTAGTGTCTGTCTGTCAAGTGGAAAAAGTAATGGCACCCCTCCCACTCAATTGTGTTCTCTTGGACTCTGACACTGTCAGGAGCCGGGCTCGCAATCTGCTGAAATATGGAATAGTGTTTGCTATATTATGCCACTTGGGAGCCCATATATGCTAATTTAATATGCTACATTCTGTAGATTCATTCTTGGATGAGGTGGTGAATTTCTCAGGATGGGATTCTAACTTAAATTGCTTGATTGTTTTTAGGCTTTAATATGCTCTGCACCAAACAAATTCACTGTGACTCTGTTTATTTTATAATGTTTATCTTAGAACTCTGTGGCAAACACCATCAGAGTAATCAAGTTAACAATCAAAAAGCCAAGCTACTTTTTACACTGTTGGTTAAAGCCTGATGGGGACAGCAGATGTGCTTAGAATTAACAAAGTGTGTAGGATGATGAATGTTGCAGCAGTTGGAAAACATGGCTAATCCACTGTGATGAACAAACATTTGAACTCCTTACTGTGGCGATTACATATACTTGAGCATGTGTGTGTGTTTTTTTTTTAATTTATTACTGACCTGTCAACTTGAGCAATGATTTAGCGCTTGGTATGATTTTGGGCTTAAAGACTTTGTGATATACAATAAACACATGGACCCTGTTCAGAGTGATCACATTCAGTTGATCCTCAGCAACAGCTGAAACATCTTGATTAGTATTTAAGCACCTCTTCACTGTTGGCACAACACAGGGTGGGATTGTGGGGAAAAATAAAATGACTGAGTATTGTTAAGTGTGACAATATCTCATTCTACACAAATCCTCTCTCTCTCCTCCACCTCTGTGTGAAATGAAGCTGGATATTGACATGACATCAACCACAGAATAAAGGTAGAGTGTACTGCCCTACTGGTATTTTTCCTCACTAAAGATGTTCAAATTGGACTCTGGCTAGAGCTGGCTGGGCCACTCAAGGTAATTCACGGGCTTGTCCCAAAGTCTCTCTTGCATGGTACTGGTGGTATGCTTGGGGTAATTTTCATGGTGGAACTTTCAAACTAATCTAAGGTATGGCTGTCAGTTGGTAAGTACACCATAAAGACCTAACAGAGATGTGCCTTTCCAAATGATATACAATCAACCAGGGGCGAGTTTAGGGTATTTTTAGTGGGGTCACAGCCCCACCGTGAGATAGCTCGGCCCTACCTGGCTCAGCACATTTTAATATATTATGCGAAAAACTTGCTCTGCCATCGCGCAATACTTTGGTTCGACTGGCCAATCTGGCAACCTTGTATGTCT
>JAPEKO010000020.1:11413607-11425233 GCA_027576075.1 Cathorops hypophthalmus
AAGCAGGGACTCCGGCAAAACTAACTATGACAGCATAACTAAAAGGGGAGAGCCAGAAGGTAACACAGGCATGAGGGTGCCCCGGGACATAAAGCAGCAGCCACTACACCATCAACAAACTCAAGTGAGCAAGTGAGTGGGGGACCTCCTTCAGAGGTTTAGCATGGTATGTTATAAACCTTTGCTATCTGTCTGTCATCCTGATATGTCATTCATGCACAATGTAAGGTTTGTGCATGCTGTTTATGGAGTTTGTTTGTTTGTTTGTTTGTTTGTTTGTTTGTTTTGTTTGGTGGATTGGTTGAACTGTGGTTTAGCATGATACCTTGAGTGCAGAGGCAATAATTTTGGCTAACTTGTAGAAGTTTGCACCCTTGGTTGAGTGGAGCAAGGTGTGTAATATTCAGTGCATGGTTTATAAACATTACTTTGCAAAATTGCTATTTTTTATAAAGCAAATAAAAAATAAGCACTGGATGAAAACCCATCTACCTCATGTAAATAAAGATATCTATTTTTGTTGTCAGGTGGTCAAGTGTTTCTAAGATACATTGCCTTATATTTAAAATAGGGTTCCCTGTGGTTGTTCACATGCATCGTTCATACAGATATCGTACAGTTGGCCATCAAAAATCAGGTCAATGCATTATCATATTATCTTAAGTATGGAACTCTGCTCCGCATGTGGGGAGAACAACACATAATGCTTTTTAACCATTAAACTTTTAATGTTGTTGAACATCTGCAATTCAAGCTGTCGTAAGCCCCTGATATGGGTGGAGTACTGAAGCACAGCAGGTGGGAGATGATGTTCACACACCACTTTACTTCTTGTACTTTTGTTGCTTTTCAGCTTCACTTGCTCATTTGCTGATCACACACACAGACATGTGCACACACACACACACACACACACACACACACACACACACACGTTCTGGTCAGGAGCAATCCCCTCTCTTCACTATCTCCATCTTTTTCTATCTACCACATACCCCTACTGCCACATACCCCCACTGCCCAACTCAGGCCAGGGAGCCATCTGGCCTTCAGCAGACTCCCCCCCCCCGATGGGACAGGAAGTCTGCCACCACCATCTGCACCCCTGGTCTGTGGACCACCTCAAATTTGACTGGCTGGAGGGTGAGATACCAACAGGTGATTGGTGCATTGGCATCCTTCATGCAGTGGAGCCACTGGAGGGGCACGTGGTCCAAACAGAGGGTGAAAGGGCACCCCAGCAGGTAGTATCAGAGGATGAGGACCACCCACTTGATGGTCAGGCACTCCTTTTCAATGGTGCTGTACTTACTTTCACGGATCAAGAGCTTGCGACTGATGTACAGCACTGGATGTTCCTCACCTTCCACCTTCTGGAACAAAACAGCCACCAGCCCTCTGTCTGATGCATCTGTCTGAAAAATAAAGGGGAGAGAGAAGTCAGAGGAGTGTAGAAGTGGCTCCCCACACAGTGCAGCTTTTACCTTAGTGAAGGCCTGTTGGCACTGCTCTTTCCACTGGATCAGCTCTGGTGCTCCCTTTTTAGCGAGATCAGTCAGCAGGCTGGTGATGTCCAAATAATTAGTTATGTACCTTTGATAGTAGCCAGCCAGCTCCAGGAACTGTCTCACTCACTTTTTGGTCTTGGGCCTTGGCCAGGTGGCAATTGCTGCAATCTTGTCAATTTGGAGATACACCTGTCCATGACCCAAGTGGAAACCCAGATACCATATTTCCACCCACTCACTCACATACTTTTTAGGGTTACCTGTGAGACCCACACGCCTCATAGGCCACATAAGTGGCATGGGGATGGAGGATCTTGACCAGCTGCTGGAACATAGTGGGTGCCCCAAATAACCTGAAAGGAAGTGTGACAAATTGGTGTAATCCAAACGGTGTGGAAAAGGCCATTTTTTCTCGGGATAGTGGAGTCAAGGGGATCTGCCAATATCCCTTCATCAAGTCCAGTGTCAAATAAAAGCAAGCAACACCTAGTCAATCCAGCAACTCATCAATGTGTCAAATTCAGACACTGTGTTGACTTTTCTGTAGTCCATACAGAACTGGACTGACCCATCAGTCTTTGGAACCAAACCACTGAGCTGCTCCAGTCACTGTGTGACTCCTCAATTAAGCCCATTTTGAGCATGGCCTTGAGTTCATCCCAAACCACCTTTTTTATGTGTTTGGGTAAGCAGTAAGGGTGGCTACACACCACCACTCCTGGGGGCATTTCAATGTGGTGTTCTATGAGGTGGGTGCAGCTGGAAAGCGGTGAGAACACATCAGAAAATTCCTTTTGCAACCTGGCAACCTCTGTGAGTTGGGCTGGTGAGAGGCGGTCTCCACAAGGGACCAGAGCAGTTTGAGTCATTACTTTAATTTTTACTTCTGGCCTCAGCTCCACCTTCTCTGGAACTACCGATGCCAATGCCACAGGGATCCCCTCATTCCAACATTTTAACAGGTTGAGATGGTATATTTGCAGTGGCCCACCCTATCTGTTAGCCTCACCTCATAGTCAACATCCCTGAGTCACCATGTGATCTTGAAGGGCCTTTGCCACTTGGTGACTAATTTGGAGCTTGATGTGAGCAATAACATGAGTACTTTGTCTTCTGGGATGAACTCTTTAAGGTGCATGCACCTGTTGTATAGCTGGGTTTGACTTTCTTGTGCCTGCTGTAAATTCTCCTGGGTTAAGTGCACAAGGGTGTGGACCTTTGCATGCAGGTTGAGAACATATTTAATTTTGTTTTTACTAGATGAAGGTCCCTCCTCCCAGTTTTCCCACAGCACATCCAAAATGCCATGAGGCTTACGCCCATATAACAATTCAAATGGTGAAAATCCTGTGGAGGCTTGCAGGACCTCTCGTACTGCAAATAACAGCGGCTCAAGCCACTTATCCCAGTTATGTGCATCTTCACTTACAAATTTCCGAATTAAATTTTTAAGTGTCTGATTGAATCGTTTCACTAAGCCATCCATTTGTGGGTGATACATGCTGGTGCAGATAGATTTAATTCCCAATAACACATACAGTTTGTGCAGTGTGTGTGACATAAACATAGTGTCTTGTTCAGTCAGGATTTCTTTCGGAATCCTGACCTGGGAGATAACACCTGGGAGTGCCTGAGGGAGAGGGTGCAAAGGCACTTTTGGAATGACTGTGGGATTTACTAATTGGCATTTGCGGTATGCCACACACCACTGATGGACTTCCTGTGAATTCCTGACTAATAGAACCAGGCCATTATTCAGGCTAGTGTTTTATCCTGTCCTAAGTGTCTGGCTATTGGATTAAACTGAGCCATGTGGAATACAAGTTCCCTATGGCTCTTTGGGATTAACAATTGGGTTAACTGTTCACTGGTTTGAGTGTCCTGCATCACTTGGTACAGCCTATCCTTAATAACAGCAAAATACAGGAAGGAAGGTGTCACATTTGGCTAGAGAGATTGACCATCGATTACTCTCACTTGGTCAAATACATGATGCAGAGTCTCATCTTGTGACTGCTCTAACTGGAAATCCTCAAGGAAATCCCCAACAGAGAGAGGATGGGCGAGCTGCTCCTCACTCCTCATATTGCCCTGATGCAGTGCTGATGTAGGTGGCTCTGTGACAGCCTCCCCAGTCAATGCCACACCATGATCCCCCTGTGACATATTATAGCAGGACCCCTACTATATGCTCATTAAGCATCTAAACCCTGGCCAATCAGTCCCCAGTATCAGAGGGTGGGCAAAGACTGGGTTAACCATTGCCTTTATGCTATGCTTTTCTCCCTGAAATAGAATGTGGATGGACACCTAATAGATAGTTGTGAACATCCCCATCCACACACAGAACCTTCACCACTTGTGCTCTCCCCAATGCTCACCAGGCTTTAGTAGATTGAGGTCTGATTACAGCCAGAATCCACCAATGCATGATATGTATCCCCTTGAACACTCACTGGTATATGATAAGCTGTGGCCCAATCGAGAGTTGTCTCTGGTGCATCAGGGATCCAGACCACAGCTCCAACCTCCATCACAGAACACTGACCCTGGAGATGCCTGGGCTCCCTGCAGTACCAGCATTATGGGTATCACTCACTGGGGGGAGAAGACACATAAACAGAAGGGAAAGACAGGAGTACACCACTGTGGTGGTGTACAGCCAGTGTGGTGGGTGGCGAGTTGCCAGCCCCCACCTCCATGGTGGAGGACTGGGGTGGGGATGGGAAGAGGAGGGGGGAAGGAGAGGGAGAGAGAGAAAGAGAAGAGGCAACATGTCTGCCAAATCGATGGTGATAATCCAGTGATGCTGGGTGATGACACTGTACCCATTCTGCTGTTCCTTCTGGAAGTCGTGCAATGAACTGCTCCAGTGTTCCCAGGTCAATGATCCCCTTGGTGTCATGGTCATCCACCCTCAGCCACCGTTAGCAGGCATCCTGGAACTGTTGGCCAAACGCAAATGGCCAGCCGACCTCCTCCAGTGCCAGTGTCTGGAAGCACTGGCAGTATTGTTCTGGGGAACGGCCAACATGCTGCAGGATAGCTTGCTTCAGGTCTGTGTAGATGACCAGGCTGTTGGCAGGGAGCTGCTCTCTAGTCAGTAGTGGAATTAGGCATGCCACATGCTGATCAACTGGCCACCCCCATGCATCGGCCGCTTGCTCAAAGAACAATATAAAGGTTTCCTGATTGCTGTGCAATCTCATCATTGTGAGGGTGATGTGGGGAGGGTCCACTGCAGTGGCGGTCTAGCACCCTGTTGACACGAGCAGGTGCTAGAACATCTAGCGATCTTCCTGCTGGGCCAGCAGCAAGGCTTCAAAGCATTGTTCTTGCTCCTTTTGGAGGGTGATCAGTGTTTGGTGCTGGTTGTGTTGGGTGGTAGCAAAGGTATGGATCAGGTCCTTGAATGGGGAGGACACCATGCGTGGTTCCCTTCAGTATTCCTGGATTTTGGCACCACTGTAGTAAGCCCCTGATGTGGGTGGAGTACTGAAGCATGGCAGGTGGGAAACTATGTTCACACACCACTTTATTTCTTGTATTTTTGTTGCTTTTCAGCTTCAGTCACTCATTTACTACTCACACACAAAGACACACACATGTGCTGGATGGAAGCGATCCCCTCTCTTCACTCATTCCTTCCTTTTCTATCCTCCACCATCACTGCAACACACACACACACACACACACACACACAAAAACATTAATCAACAACAGGTGTATTGACTTTGCCACTCACCTTCCTCGGCCCTGCCCTCCATTCACAAACCGATGTTTGGCCATGCCCCCACTGCCACACAAGCTAGTTCCTGTCATCACTTACATTACAGCAGCTATAAATGTTTCCTCTCCAGACTTTTCTCCCTCTTAAAGTACATCATTTTCTGTAATGGTCATGGTTGATCCAAAGTGTTTCCCAGGAATGCTGGATCTAAGGTGGTAATACCCTGGACGGGATGCCAGTCCATCACAGGGTGCCATGCACACACATTCAGACACAATTTAATATATTGCAATATATCACCTACCTTCAGGGTTTTGGGAGGTGGGAAGAAACCGGAGATCCCAGGAAACCCACACAGACATGGGGAGAACATGTGAAAGTCTGCACAGAGAGTAATCCAAGCTCAGGGTTGAACTGGGAACCCTGGATCTGTTCTGCAATTATACCACTTCTGCACTGAGTGTTACAGATGAGCTGTAATCAATCCCAACTGACTTTGGATGAAAGGCAAGGAACACCCTGGACAGACCACCAGTCTATCAACAAACTAACACAGAGATTGGGTAACACTTGTGGTAACAGGATATTGGGTCTCTACTATGGTTCTATTAAGGGGGTCTATAAGTCCATTGCAGGTCTTCCTGTTGGATTTTCTGACCATAATGTGGTACGTTTGCTCCCCACATACAGAACTATGCTGCATAGGGACAAGGTGCAGACATGTGAACTCCAGGTGTGGAGTGAGTACTCTTACTCTTCAGGGGTGCTTTAACTGTACAGATTTGTCCATCTTTCAGAAATCATCTAACAGTACTGTTGAACTGACAGATGTAGTATGCAGCTATATTTCTATATCTGTTTCTGTGTGGATAGTGTGATCCCAAAAATAGTTGTTTCCTATCTTAATAACAAGCCTTGGATCCCCAAGGAACTAAAAAATCTGCTTCAGGGTGGAAAAAAAGGCCATTTTTGAAGTGGACACAAAATTGCTTATGCTGGAATTTGTAATTTGGGCTGAAATTGCAAAGACAAAACTCAAATATAAGGCTAAAATTGAATCCAAATTCAATGAATCTGACCGTAGACCTGTCTGGAATGGCATGCAATTGATGAAATCTGAATAAAGGCAGTAAAACTGTCTTTTTAAATGGTTTCACTCCAAATGTGCAGTAGTGAAATTTATTTTATACCAGCAGATTGCATTGCATTCAAAAGCTGAAACATGCAGGCATTACAGATCCATATAAGTTACCCACAGATGCATTTATTTATTAGGCACACTGCTCTCTCTCTCTCTCTCTCTCTCTCTCTCTCTGTGTCAGGTACGAGGTAGATGGATATAAGTGTAGAAGTAATCAGTTTAATAATAACAGTGAACAAATGCACAAAAGGCAAACAGTCCAAATCAGCAGGCTAAATTCCAAAATGTGAAACAGGCAAAAGGGTCAGGTGAGGCACAAACAGGACATCAGAGGCAAAGTGAGAACTAGAATGAGAAACAGGCACAGGAATCAGGAAACAGGAAATCAGACACATGGGTAGAAAGGTTCAGTAATGTGTACTGATGCATTCTAATACTTTGCAAAGATGGCACATCAGCACAGTCCTTAAACAGGTGCACACAGCTCCTTAATTGAGTTCAGGTGTGCATCGTTAATAGCATGCATGCTGGAGTCCGCTTGACACGCGCCTTCAGGTGCATGCACCACAGTGCACAGGACTGACAGAGCCCCCCCCCCCCCAAGAGCTCCCTCTGGGAGTGAAAATCCATCATATTTGGCTCTGGTGGGAGTTTGGGCTCAGACTCAGGCTCAGGACAAGACTTAGACTCCTGACTAGGAGTGTGCTTGAGCTCGGGACTTGACTTGGGCTCTGGGTCAGAATCATGCTCAGACTCAGGACTTAACTTGGATCCTGGACTTGGTTCGGATCCAGGACTGAAAGTGGGTTCAAGCTCCGGGCTAGATTTGAGCTCTGGAGATGATTTGACTTGACAGAGACATTGGGCTGGACTCTGGGTCAAGCTCAGGAGATGACTCAGGCTGGGGTTCTGGACCTGGCTTGGACACAGGACTGGGCGCAAGCTCTGGAGATGATTTGAGCTTTGGGCTGGACTCTGGCTCCAGCTCAGGAGATGACTCAGGCTTAGTGTTAATTCTGGATTGGACTCAGACATGGGCTCAAGCTCTGTCAGTGCATTGCTATAGTCCTGGCCAAGTGGCAGGATGACGATGTCTTCATAGCTGGGCGACGGTGGGACAATGACATTTTCATAGCTGGGCGGCGGCAGGATGACGACGTCTTCATAGCCGGGCAGTGGCGGGACAATGCTAACACCTTCATAGCCAGCTGAGGCAGAGGTCGCGCTGTCATCATCTGACACAGGTTCTGGAACAGGCCCAGGCTCCGGCACTGGCCTTGACTCTGGCATATGCACTGGAGCTGGCACAGGCTCCAACACTGGTGTTGGCTCTGTTGCAATAGCTGGCATGGGTACTGGCTCTGGAGTAGACATTAATGCAGACTCTGACACTGGAGCTGATTCTGACACTGGTGCTGGCATGGGTTCTGGAGTAGACACTGGCATGGGCTCTGACGCTGGCTCTGGCACTAGAGCTGACTCTGACACTGGTGCTGGCACTGGTTTTGGAGTAGACAATGGTGCTGACTCTAACTTCGACTCTGGCACTGGTTCTGGAGCAGATGCTGATGCTGGCTCTGGAACAGACACTGGCACTGGAGTTGGCTCTGGTTTGAGCATGGGTTCTGTTACAAGCTCTGGTTCAGGCATTGATTCAGGTGCTGGCTCTGATGCAGGCTGTGGAATTGGATCTGGACTGATGGCCTTTAGGAGGTTCTCTAGGGCTGCAGCCTCCTCTGCTGCTGCTGTGTTGGCCTCAGGTGCGATAGCCCCCTCCCCCAATTTTTTTTTATGGGAGTTCTTCTCTAAGGATTCATAAATAAACTAGAGCATTACCTGAACATCCTGTGAGCTCTGAAGGCATGGGTGCTCTAATCTCATGAGGTACTCGGCCTAGTCAGCCAGGAAATCATGAATGTAACCCAGATGGGTTCTGGAGGCTTGGGGTCCTCAAGGTCTGCATAGAAGATGCCACACTGGATGCTGAATCCACATGGGTGATACTCTCCATCATATGGTGTGGGAGGGTAAACACCAGTATGCTGGCAGAAAATCAAAGCTCAAGGCTGAGATACAAAATCCCGGAAGTAGTGTGGCATGGAAACCTTCTGCTACATCCATTATATGGCAAATTATTCTGTCAGGTACAAGGTAGACAGATGTAAGTGCAGAAGTAATCAGTTTAATAATAACAGTGAACAAATACACACAAAGGCAAACAGTCCAAATCGGCAGGCTAAATTCCAAGATGTGAAACAGGCAAAAGGGTCAGGTGAGGGACAAACAGGATATCAGAGGCAAAGCTAGAACTAGAATGAGAAACAGGCACAGGAATTAGGAAATCAGACACACAGGTAGAAAGGCTCGGTAATGCATACTGATGCATCGTAATACCTCGCAAAGATGGTGCATCAGCACAGTCCTTAAATACGTGCACATATCTCCTTCATTGAGTTCAGGTACGCATCGCTAATGGCACACGTGCTGGAGTCCACTCGATGCGCACACAGCCCAGGGCGTGCCTTCCGGTGCACGGGCCACAGCGTGCAGGACTGACCGTGTGTGTGTGTGTGTGTGTGTGTGTTCATTGCTTCAGATGGATTTATTCCAGAGGAGTAATTTGCTGTTTGAGTGTACGTGTGACAAATAAAGGCTTCTTCTTTTTAATTTACTTACAAATGTATTCATTCCACTTGAAAAGTGTATGACAAACCAGATACCAGATTTGGGATACTACATCATCCTGAACTATTTAGTATTTGGGACTTCTAAATACAACAGAGATGCTAAAGGCTTACAAAAGTACAGATACCAATCAATATTTCGAGGCAGGTTTCATGCATACAGGAATCCATCCATCCATTATCTGTAGCCACTTATCCTGTCCTACAGGATTGCAGGCAAGCTGGAGCCTATCCAAGCTAACTATGGCCGAGAGGCAAGGTACATCCTGGACAAGTTGCCAGGTCATCACAGTCAATTTAGAGCCACCAGTTAGCCTAACCTGCATGCCTTTGGACTGTGGGGGAAACCAGAGCTCCTGGAGGAAACCCATGTGGCCATAGGGAGAGCATGCAAACTCCACACAGAAAGGCCCTTGTTGGCCACCGGGCTCGAACCCAGAACCTTCTTGCTGTGAGGTGACAGTGCTAACTACTATACCACTGTGCCACCCTGACTGTACGAGTACTTATGACAATAGGCGCTTTGTGAAATTTGCTGATGATACAGTCATTGTGAGTCTTTTAAATAATGATGAGATAAGGGGCATTGCTAGACATAAAGCTCTACTGGGGCACACTCACCCCAGTATTTTCACTTAGGCTTAAGTAGCCATTTCCCTTTGTAATTTACTTAGTTATTTTTAAAATCCACATCAACAACTACACAGAGTGGTGCAACCTGGCACCCTGCCACTAATCCCTTGAAAAATCTTTTGTCCTGTTGTGTTTTTGGTGTGTCTGACTAAGTTTTGCCTGAGCTAAAGTCCCAGCTCTAATAGTAACATTTCACCACTGTTCTCCGGTGTATTTAGAAGTCCCAAATACTAAATAGTTCAGGATGTCATAGTATCCCAAATCCAGTAGCTGATTTGATATACACTTTTCAAGTGGAATAAATACATCTGTGGATAAATTAAGAAGAAGGAGACTCAAGCACAGCAAAATTACTCCTCTGCATTTAATCCATCTGAAGTAGTGGACATGCATGTGCACCCACACCGAGGGGGGGAACGAGAGAGAGAGAGGGAGCAGTGTATTGAATATATGAATATGTTTTTGGGTAAATTACATGGATCTGTGATGCCTGCATGTTTCAGCTTTTAGATGTAACACGATCTGCTGGTATAATATAAAATTGTAATAATTTCAGAAAGATTGTACTGACTGTAGTGCTCTTGATTTTCATTATTAATTGTTGCAGCTGTTTCTTTGTTTGCCCAGCAGTATGGTGGATGCTGCATGATAAACAAAAACCTGTAACATCAGTGAAAGTCCTCGATAGTAAGCGTGTCACCAGTAAGGCCCCACAAATACTCATTTCCTAGGACCATCACTTTTTAAGTTTAGTCTTCCTTGCCTCTAGCTGCTGTTGTAGAATGCTTCGAAGAAACACAAGGTGTGCCAGAGCTTCTTTTATTCCTGTGGGCATTAAGCAGCTTAATTTACTTGGCTAACTTGTTTCTTTTATGTGTAGCTTGCTAGATAGTTTTGGATTTTTTATTTTACATATCCGGATTATTATTTTATCTGTTGTTACTGTATGGTTCAGTGTGGTAAGAGTACATTTGTTTATGTGTATTGTGGAATATGTTTGTTTATAATTCATTATGTTTTTATACTTCCTTATGTTTTAATGTATATTGATGTGTCTTGATGCCTGCTGCAGACTAAATTTCCTTCGGGATAATAATAAAGTTGAAAGAGAGACAGACACTTATTCACATTCACAGACAGTTTAGAGTAGCTAGTTGACCTAATCTGCATGTCTTTGGACTATGAGAGGAAACAGGAGCACCTGGAGAAAACCCAGACAGGCACAAGGAGAACATGCAAATTTCACACATAAAGAGCCCAGTTGACTGGCAGGTTCATACCCAGAATTTACTTACTGTAAGGCAACATTATTACACAATGCACCACTGTGCTATCGCTCTTGAAGATAATAAGACAAAAAAAAAAGTATTTTTTTACCTTAACTGTTACAACAAGCTGACATGGGAGACTCCTTCCAAAAAAGCCAAACATATGTCTCCTCACCAAAAACTTCACCATATCAACACTTAAAAACATATACAGTGGTGCTTGAAAGTTTGTGAACCCTTTAGAATTTTCTATATTTCTGCATAAATATGTAATATAATGTAAATGTATATATGTAATGTATATATGTAATGTAAATATATTTAAGAAATGTGACAAAAATATTATACTTGGTCATTTATTTATTGAAGAAAAGTATCCAATATTACATATATATGAGTGGCAAACGTATGTGAACCTTTGCTTTCAATATCTGGTGTGACCCCATTGTGCAGCAATAACTGCAACTAAACATTTCCGGTAACTGTTGATCAGTCCAGCACATCGGCTTGGAGGAATTTTAGCCCATTTCTCTGTACAGAACAGCTTCAACTCTGGGTGGTGGGTTTCATCACATGAACTGCTCACTTCAGGTCCTTCCACAACATTTCCATTGGATTAAGGTCAGGACTTTGACTTGGCCATTCCAAAACATTCACTTTAT
>JAPEKO010000020.1:11756389-11767721 GCA_027576075.1 Cathorops hypophthalmus
TGTAAAAACAGTCTGCATGCCTAGGTGCTTGATTTTATACACCTGTGGCCATGGAAGTGATTGGAACACCTGATTCCTCTAATTTGGATGGGTGAGCAAATACTTTTGGAAATATAGTGTATATATTATATAGACACAAATGTTTTACTGGGAAATACACCACACGTATTTTTCATACGTGCTTCATCTGGGACATGCAGGTTCAAAACCGTGACATAAATCACTGTACGTCACTTGTGAGGAAATCGATGAATTGTTTTGATAAATTTGGTACTTTTTGTTTGTGAATGTATCGATATAATAAGAAAATGAAATGTTGGCTTGAAGATATGAAGTTTATCTTCTTGTGTTGAAAAACTCATATTTTTCATACGAAATACATCGTGGAGCTGAGTGACATATTTAAATAATATTGGTTGGCGTTGAGTGAGTGGTATATCTGATATATTCCATTCAGCCAGCATGATACTGAAAGAGTCGTGTGTATTATTATACACACACACACACACACACACACACACACACACACTCTATATCAGCATTCTTGAAAGCCAACGCTAGCTTACCCGCCACTCGGTGCTGTTAGTGCGGCAGTCCACTTACCTTCCAGCCGGTGTAGTGTTAGCGAAGGCTAGTGCAGTCAAGCCAAATACTATTATAATTATTATTATCCCTGTGTAATTTACTGAGTTATTTCTAAAATCAACATTGTCAGCTACGTACAATGGCGCGACCTGGAAGCCAAAATTCCCTCAATCATCTGTATTTAACGAAGCAAACCTGGCAGCCATGTTTTTTTTACAAGTTGTCACTGTCGCTCGCTTGCGTGGAAGTTTTACATCTCCAACGTGTGACGTTGTTTTGTCTTGACAGCCATGCAATATTGTAACAATATTGCACTCTCATTCTCCATTGGGTAGAGTGACGTAATACACGTAGGATAAGCAATATGCTAGCAATATTGCATGCTTTCAAACCAAATGAATGAAACCTGATAGAAGGAAATGGAACACGTTTTTATTCCAGCAAAAAAAGTGTACTGTATGTAGAATAATTCCCGATATTTCACTCCAATGACGTCACTCCCAGTGGTTTCCTGCTGACTAGACATGCATTGGCAAAATGGCGAACTGGTTCAAAATTCAAATTCTTTTGATTAACTTGCTTTTTTTTTTGGTGGATGTGTCCATACAATCTAAGGAACGTTACACGATGGCATGAAGATATGAAGTTTATCTTCTTGTGTTGAAAATATTTTCATTCATTCGCTTCACACACTTGTCAGTATATTCACCACTCGGATATAAACTTCATATCTTTGCATAACCGTGTCATATCCTCTACGTATTCACTGTTCATTTTTCAAAGTGGTTATTAGCAGGGCCACAGCTTTCAAACAAGACCTTTTGACCAATCGTACATTTTGTTACTGAGCCCCTACTCCAATCACAATCTCATCTCATTATCTCTAGCCGCTTTATCCTTCTACAGGGTCGCAGGCAAGCTGGAGCCTATCCCAGCTGACTACGGCCGAAAGGCGGAGTACACCCTGGACAAGTCGCCAGGTCATCACAGGGCTGACACGCAGACAACCATTCGCACTCACTTCACATCTACGGTCAATTTAGAGTCACCATAACAAAAAGCTTAACTAAAATGTTTTCAGCCTAGACTTACATACCGAGACTGTGTCTAAGCCCCGAACACTACTAAGCAGGCTGTTTTTAATTGTGGGGCTTTATAAGGGAAGGCTCTACCCCCTGATGTAGCCTTCACTATTTGAGGTACTAAAAAATATCCTGCATCTTTCCATCAAAATAGGTATGGCAAACCATAAAAGACCAGAAGCTCACTCACTTACTGTGGTGCAAGACCATTCAGTGCTGTATTAGGTCAATAACAGTATTTTATAATCAATGCAGTGTGGATAAGATAGGGGTGATGTGGTCATATCTGCTGGTTTTAATAAGGACTCTTGCTGCTGCATTCTGGACTAACAAGAGTTTGTTTATGCATCTACTGAAACATCCAGACAGTAAGGTATTACAACAATCCATCCTAACAAAAGCATGAAGTAGTTTTTCTGCATTGTGCAGAGACATATTTATTAGCAATATTTCTGAGATGAAAGAAGGCTATCCTAGTAATATTTTCTACATGATCTTCAAATGAAAGACTGTAGTCAATAATCACCCCAAGGTATTTAACTGTTGCACATGATAAAAACAGAAAGGCCATTCAGAATTACTATGTAATCAGAAATCTTACATGTGGTACTAGTAAAGGCACTTCTGCCTTGTCAGAGTTAAGTCAAAGGAAGCAAATAAGCATCCAATGTCTGTCCTTTACTCCTCAATTTTATTAAGCTGGTATCTCTTATCTGGTTTGCTGAAACATGCAACTGTGTGCCATCAGCATAATAGTGGAAGCTAATACCATGCTTACAAATATTATTAACATAGCAGAATAGGTAGCATAGCAGTGGGCCTAAAACAGAACCATGCAAAACACCAAACTTTACCTTAGTATGTGTAGAGAAGTCTCTGTTTACATCAACAAACTGACAATTATTATAATCATCACAAATACATACACCACTAGGATAAGCTCTTTGAAAATAATCAAATTTTATTTGCAGATGAATACAACTTTTGAAAGAGATCTGATTTTGGAACTCTTTTCATTATCATAAGAACATCAGTCATCATCAGCATTTGATTTCTCGATGACCTTCCTTATCCAGTTGCGCAGACGGAACAAATGAGTATAGAATCCATATTTCCCATCCCGATCACAGCCCTCACCCCATGAAACGATACCAATCTGGTACCAGCGTTTATCATCAGGATTCTGTAAGGGGTATGAGATTTCAGTTGGATCTTGAATATAACTTATATAAATCCAGAAAGCACTCTGAAATCATGGGCTCTATGAATCCAATACTTTTGAAGAGGGAAAAAAAGAGAATAAGTCTTCTCTTACCTTCATTACAAAAGGTCCACCACTGTCTCCTTCGCAGGAGTCACCTCTTTCATTATCTTCAGGACTATAACCTAGAAAAATCACATCAAGAAAAGATTAAGCTCATTGCATTATCAATATTAATTTGTACAGTTTTCTTCTGCAAAAGTAGCAAGAAAGGATTTGAATTCATGTCATTCAAGAGCCCCTCACCAGCACAGAACATGTTGTCTGTAATGTGGACGCGGGTGGATTGGCGGCAGGTTTGTTGGTCTACGATGGGTAAGTGGACCTGCTGCAGCACTGCTGGAAGGTTTAAATGGCTAGATGTCCACGATTCTTTCAGGTTCCCCCAGCCTGTCACACGACCCTTGTGGCCAACTGCCATCAAACTACACAGAAAATTAAAGAAGGAGGCTCTCATTTCCTTTATATTATGCACAAGTTTTCTATTTGTGAATTTTTGACTTCAGAATTCTGACTTCAATAAAGTGAATGGTGCTTGTTGAGCAGGTGAAAATCATCTGAGTATGAATTAACTAAGGGAGTCATGTTTATGGTGGAATGATACAATGTCAAAAGTGTCTCACATTTTTACGATATTCTTGGTAGGCAGGCAGATGGGGTGGATCAGATTGGTGAATTCAGGAGATTTCTTCAAGTGCAACAGAGCGATGTCTCTGTTCAGATTCTCTTTCCAGTTATACTTAGGATGGATGATGATTTGATCAATAGCCACAATCTTCTCTTTGCCTTGCTCATACCTAATTTGAGAGAGACAATAAAACAAGGGAATTATTATAATCACAGTAGCATAACTGAACATCAGCATCAACTCCTAACTTAAAGTACTTCCTCAATGTATGGCTCTTAACAGCTTATTTTTTTTGCTTAAAAACATTTTAAGCCTTTCCATGTCCTGATTGATATTTCTTTCTGTTTCATTTTATGAAATCATTATATATAGCCTAAGTCATCAAATTAAATGCCTGGGCTCAGAAACATAATATAAAAAATGCAATCAAAACAAAAAAACAAACAAAAACAAAAAACCCAAACAAAAAAAACCTAGAATTGTCACATAGACCAACAATCTCCTGATGTGTTAGTCTTGAAACAGTAAAGTACAAATGCGCAAGGCTCTAATCCTGACCACAAAATAAATGAGCTGTTTATGTAATTTATGTAGTATTCTGGTGCCTTATGTTTACATCAGCAAGTTAATATGTCATTAATACTATTTTAACCACATTATAATTACAGTGAGCTCACTTGGCCCGCTCATGTTTTCCAAGTCGCACAAGAATGTCCTCAGTGGTGTAGTTCTTGTCCCACGGTGGGTAAAAGATGCAGTGGGCAGCAGTGAGTATCCACTCGTTGCTGATCAAGCTGGCTCCACACAGTAGCTCTTGAGGATTACGCTTGTACAGCATCACTTGCCTGGCAATCACACAACACACACACACACACCAATAATGCATCAAGTACCATACATCTCTGAAAACCAAAATCAGCATCAACCTTGCAAGAATGTGTGCTTTATATTGATATAATTTTGAGCAAGAGTTTTCAGTTACCATGGTGCACTTCCTTCTTCAGCATTTTGCCCATGTACAATTCTCTTTTGATAGGATTTGATTAGCTCGACTTCTGTGATATCTTCTTTGTTTTGTTTCTCAAACAAGGGACGCTCGCCACATACTGACAGCAATGAGGATAAAAATAATCACTACAGCATTTATAAGACAGACTTGTAAAATTTTAAAGAAGATTAACAAAATACATTTACAGCCTATTAAACTATTACATCCACCAAGCTAATGCAATGCAGGATGCATTTAGAAATATTTTTTAAGAGGAGGGATATACACTGGGGCACCACCTAGCTCAAGGGTAGGCTGCAGGGGGCGAATGGGAGACGTCCCGGTCACTACTCCACCACCAGGAGACGTTCCGGGTTCAAAGGGGTGAAATGTCAAGGAATGGTGGTACCTGGCTGCTGACCCTGCAGCAAGCTAACCCGAAGGCACCGGAGGAGTTGCGTCAGGCAGCAGTGCCTTAGCAGGCAAACATCTACCTGTGTGTGTGTGTACTGCTTCTGGTAACCCAGTAACTACTGCGAACAGGGCAATTGGAGGACAGCCAGGACAGACTGGTTGGCGGCAAGAAAGACTGCACGGCGGCAAGAAAGACTGCACAGGAAGTGGGCGGCCGGTAACCCAATCCACTTGTCTCTGTTAAGAGACACCCAAAACCCATCACAAAGACATTAAATAGAAGACAACCCGCAGGCCCTCCGAGAGGCAGGGAGAAAGATGGGCCTAATTGGATGGATAACATGATAATGACAAGAACGGACGAGGATAATGAGAAGACTCTACGGGTATGTGGGTGCGGATGGGAAAAGGTGACCTCAGTAAGAAGCCTCCGAATCCACCAGGGGAGAACGAAGTGTGGCGGGAATACCATACAGCAACCTTGCACTGCTACAGCAGGTCAGACAAGAGGGACCAAAGGCCAGGAAGAAAACCACAGTGCCGCCGGTCCCATTGTTGCTGGGGAAAGTCAGATAGAGGTGGAGGAAGACCCAGTGGAAGAGGAAGGCCAGTACTGCGGGCACCAGGAAGACCCACGTAACCCCCCTGAAAAGGCAAAGCCAAGAGGCACAGAGGAGAAGGCTCCAGCCAGGAGGAACAAAATCAAATGGCCGAAATCCAGCAAGTCAGCAGCATGGCAGAAATTGGACCTGGATCTCAGCCAGGTACTACGGTCCCTGCAGGGTAATGTGGAGTCCAGGCTCAACCTGTTCAGAGAAATTCTCTACCAGGAATGCAAGGACAGGTTTGGAGTAATTACCAGCAAGAAGTCCACCACACCAAGGCAGAAGGGGAGATGAAAGATAGAGATTGAACAGCTAATCCAGCAGCGGTGGCAACTCCGCAAGTGTTGGAGGAAGGCAGACCAGGCTGAGAGAGAGGGTCTAAAAGGCCTATGGAATGAAATCAGACAGAGGCTAGCCCACCTGCGGAGGGCAAAGCGCATCCAAAGGAGGCAAAAGAAGAAAGAGAAGAGCGAGCCAACTTCAAGAACCCCTTCAGGTTTGCCAGGCAGCTGTTGGAGGAGCCAAAGTCGGGGACATTGGAGGTCTCTAGAGAGGAGTTAGAGGAGTACATCAGGAGACAATATAGCAATCCAGTGAGGAATGAGCCCTTAGACCCACCAGGCTATCTGCCTCGTCCAGACCCACCAATGTGCAAGTTCAACGTCCTCCCCCCAAAGCTGAGTGAGGTCCAAGAGGTTGTGAGAAAGGCTAGATCTGCATCACCCCAGGTTCCAATGGGGTATACCCTATAAACTGTTCAAGAAGTGCCCGACAGTGCTGAAACAGTTGTGGAGTCTTATGCGAGCTACATGGAAAAAGCTGACCATCCCTGAGGCATGGTAGAGAGCCCATGCAGTCTTCATCCCCAAGGAGAAGGACTCAAGAGTCATTGGCCAATTCCAGAGCATTGCTTTGCTTAAGGTCGAAGGAAAGATCTTTTTTTCCATCTTAGCATGAAGAATGACCAACTACCTGCTCGAGAATGGATACGTTAACACCAGCTGCCAGAAGGCAGGCATCCCTGGCTACCCAGGGTGCATGGAGCACTCCTCGGTAATCTGGGAGCAGATCCAACAGGCTAAGCGCAAAAGAGCTGACCTGCACGTTGTGTGGCTTGATGTAGCAAACGCACATGGCTCAGTGCCCCATCAGCTCATTGATTATGCCACTGAGTTTTTCCACATGCCAGACAGCATAAGGACCATCATTAAAAGCTACTTCAACGATCTGCAGGTGGCCTTCTCCTTACAGGATTTTACAACCGGGTAGCAGCAGCAGCAAGCAGGCATCAGCAGCAAGCAGGCATCGCAATGGGGTGTTCAGTATCTCCCATCCTCTTTGTGGCTGTGTTTGAGGTAATTCTCATTGGGACAAGGCAGATGGTAGGAGGAATCAGACTGCCATCAGGCCAGAAACTTCCTCCCTTGAGAACCTTTATGGATGACATCACCAGCCTTCTGCCAACAGCACCATGTACATCAAGGCTGCTGAAGAGAGTGGATGAGCTGATGTCCTGGGCCAGAATGAAAATCAAACCTGCCAAATCCTGAAGCCTCTCTCTCCAAAAGGGGGTAATAAATGACCGTACCATCTTTTCCATCGGTGGGGAGATGATCCCCCTGCTTACTGACTATTCCATTAAAAGCCTGGGGAGACATTATAAAGCAGAGCTCTCGGACAAGCAAGCAGGAAAAACCGTGATGAAGCAATTAACAGACGGCCTCTCAAGAACTGATCAATGCCAGCTCCCAGGAAAACTCAAGGCCTGATGTTACCAAACCACACTGTACAACATGTGGCCACTAAAGCTATGGAAGACCCCAGTATCCACAGTAAGCAAGTTGGATGGGAAAACTAACATGTTTATCCAGAAATGGCTGGATCTGCTGCAATGCCTGTCGGAGACTGGTCTCTTTGGAAGAAACATCCTCCAGCTGCCCTTGCAGTCGATTACTCTGGGCTACGTGCAGAAGACGACTAGGTTGGTGCTGAAGATGAAGGAGTCCACCAACCAGGCTGTGAAGGCCACCAATGTCCAGATCCATACTGGCCATAAGTGGGAAGCCCAGACTGAAGTCAGCAAGGCAATAAGCAGGATGCAGCACAAAGAAATCATCAGCCGAGTGCAGGTAGGAAGAGCTGGCCTTGGATATGGAGAAGTCCCAAAGTTCTGGTCAAAGGCAACCAGGAAAGAGAGGAAGGAGCTGGTTGTGGCAAAGGTGACAAACATGGAGAGCGCGCATCTCAGGATCAAGGCCATTGCTCAGGAACACCAGGGGGAATGGACGACGTGGGAGGGTGTGGTTGGTAAAACCATCAGCGTGGCCGACCTTTGGAAGATCCCGCAGGCAAGGCTTAATTTTCTGGTAAGAGCCACGTACGACTCTCTCCCCTGCCCACGGAATCTAGAACTGTGGTTGGGCAAGGAGGATTGTTGCCCTTTATGTAACACCAGGAGTGCAAGCCTTCACCACATCTTGTCAGGCTGCAAGACCACACTCTCCCAAGGCCGTTACAGATGGCGGCATGACCAGGTCCTGGGAAAGCTGGCAGAGGTCTTAGAGGGACAGAGGCAGGAAGCAAGCAGAGGGCACCCTCCACCAGCAGTCCGGTACATTGGGTTCGTTCAAGAAGGGGAGGCAGGTGCAAATGCTGCTCCGCGAGCTCCTCAGAGGCTTCCATGGATATCACCTTTTGTGACCCAGGACTGTAATACAAGAGTCAACCTGGGCAGGAAACTTCAGTTCCCTGCTGAGATCACTAGCACAAGCCTGCATCCAGACATTGTGCTGTGGTCCAGCAGCATTAAGACAGTTTTCCTCATTGAACTAACCATCCCATGGGAAGCAGATGTGGAGGCTGCATGGGAGTGGAAGAGGCTTAAATACTCTGACCTTGCAGAAGAGTGCAGGGAGGCGGGATGGAGGACCACTATTCACTTGGTGGAGGTTGGCTGCCGTGGCTTTGTGGGGACATCAGCCATCTATTTCCTGAGGGATTTGGGCGTGTGTGGGGCGGGCCTCTGGAAGGCAATTAAAGACCTGGCAGAGAAGGCAGAGAGGAGTAACTTTTGGCTGTGGCTAAAGAGGAGGGATATACACTGGGGCACCACCTAGTTCAAGGGTAGGCTGCAGGGGGTGACTGGGAGACGTCCCGGTCGCTGCCCCGGCACCAGGAGACGGTCCGGGTTCAAAGGGGCAAAACGTCAAGGAATGGTGGTACCCGGCTGATGACCCTGCAGCAAGCCAACCCAAAGGCACTGGAGGAGGTGCGTCAGGCAGCAATGCCTTAGCAGGCAAACATCTACCTGTGTGTTTTATTGCCAGTAAAAATCACTCTACATTTATTGGGATTCATGTGTTTGTTTGTTTTTTAATTCTCTAGTCACAAAAAAAGAACTGTGTTCATATCTAGAGGTAAGTAACAACCATTTGAGTGAAATGGTGTATGGACATGCCTTGTGAACATCAATAAATAAGGATAGAGGTGCAGAAGTTAAGAGAAAATAGCAGTTACCTGTGTAACTGTACAGTATGTCACTTTGAGAGTATACTGTGTAACTGCAACTTTTTGCCTTGTACCACATGTAGAATACAGTTAAACTGTCCTCCAAAGCTGGCGATAAGCAGTGTCTCATCCCTTCTGCTTTAATAAGTGCATGTTTTATACATTGTCCATTTTCTAGTGAAATGCTAGACTTGCCAACCGAGGACTGGAATCTAACAGTATAGGAAACACTCCTGAACACACTTCCCAAGTACATGGGCCTTGTATGCCCAGAGTTGGAAGCTTTTCTGACCTTCCAAACTTCAGAACAACTTTCTGAAAGTGGAAAGATGTCTATATCCTTCATGATTATCCAAGAGCTGGAATCCCTTAGGGCCACTCCACGAGCCTATGCAAGATGCCAAACTGAAATGGATGTTTCTCAAAACTGTCTTTTCAGGGAAAGAGTTGGAAAAAGCAACGTTGATATGCCACTCAATGAGTGAGTCCTTCTCATGGGCATTACTTAGAGGCATGCCTCTCCAGGAAGTCTGCTACCTGGGTGTCACTGTGCACCTTTATCCATATTTTGCATTACATACATCATCCAGATGATTCTCACTGCACCTGGCAGTTAGGAGGGGCAAAACAGAGCATGGGGAAGCCATGGCCTAATGGTTAGAGAAATAGCTTTGGGACCAAAAGGTCACCAGTTGGATTCCCTTGACCAGCAGGAATGGCTGAAGTGTCCTTGAGCAAGGTACCCAACCCCCAACTGCTTCGGGTATGTTGTACGTTGTTCTGGATAAGAGCATCTGCTAAATGCCTGTAATATAATGTAATGAAACTTATTACATATGTAACTATAACTTATAAACCTCAAATAACCTCCAATAATCCTTGTTATTCAGAATCAGCACCAACCCACCCCAAAAAGTTTAAGGGAAATATGGAAATACTGCATCATACTTTATATAGTGACTTTGTTGGAAGGTCTCGGTATGGTTAGTCTGTGGTGAAGCATGTGAGTGAAGAACAAGTACACTGGCTCTGCATCTGCTGATCTTACCCAATTCTCCATGGCCAAAGCTCTTAGGGTTAAAGAAAGTGTTTCTTTTGGCTGCAACAGTTCTTTGTCGAACACTATTTATGTCTTCTATCACCCCATCCAGAGGAGCATCTGAAAGACAAAAAGACAAATGTTACCTTTGCACGCCTGTATAAGAACACTAATTTGCATTTGGGTCCACAGAATAATTAGTAAATGATCACAAGATCTTTTAAACTTATAAAATATAATATTTTGGGGCTAAACTCACCACAGAGCTCCAAATCACAGTAGTCTACAGTAAGATTTTCTGCAGCTTTCACAAAGCACCATGGTCCCTCCAAATCTCCGTCTGGGTTCCTGCAGTAGTTTTTCAATAGAGTAACCTCAGGGTTCAAATCCTTACCCACACTCAAAGCTTTCACTTTGGGAAGGTTCCAATCCAGGCAGGTGTGTCCATGCAGAGTCACTGAGAGTGTTCCAGTGTAGCTATCCCCATTGCCCTGTAAACAGTTGGTTTGATGGTAGCGCTCAGCCGCGTCCTTTACTTGGACAGGGCGAACAGTGGGTGGTAACGTCTCACCTGTGTGGAGAGAAAACACAGAACAACTTAATACACAAATGACTGAGTATATTAAAAATAATATTTTCTTTGTGAAAAGAAAGTGTCAAGTATACATGCAGTGTTACATAATTACTATGATATTTCCACTAAAATAGAAAAAAATATATATAACCTAAAATATTCTGTAAGTTTAAAATAAAAACTACTGAATTTTGATTTC
The DNA here is from genome assembly GCA_027576075.1 of Cathorops hypophthalmus. NCBI lineage: Eukaryota > Metazoa > Chordata > Actinopteri > Siluriformes > Ariidae > Cathorops > Cathorops hypophthalmus. The sequence goes on from JAPEKO010000020.1 coordinate 11,767,272, forward strand.
TGCCTTCTTTTTTTTATCTCTTTGTAAACCTAATAAACTGCACAGATAAGGAGCACCCTCGGCTGTAAGTTATTAGCCTATGATAAAATTCCTGTTTAAAAGTACTCTACGCTCTCAGTGTTCTGGGTAGGGATGTCCCGATCCAGCTTTTTTGCACTTCCGATCCGATACCGATATTGTATTTGCACTTCCGATCCGATACCGGCCTATTCGAGCATGTATTAAAGTTTAAAGTTATTTAGCCTACTTACTTAGTTGTCAGACTCATGTTGAAAAGGGTTTTACTCTTGATAACAACTAGCCAGCTGAATTAGGTGAGTTTGAATAATACACAATGGTTGGTAACGAGAAACTGACCTGTTTATTCAGGGATAAACACAAAATAGACAAAATTATAAATAACAAACAGAAATGGCATCAGTAAACAGTAAAAAGTGCAAATAATATTGT
>JAPEKO010000020.1:11864803-11876521 GCA_027576075.1 Cathorops hypophthalmus
TTTCGTGCCTCGGAAGGTTTTTAAGGACTTGCTTATTGAACACACTGTGAGCTAGGGCTGAGGCTCAGGACACCGCCACTGATTTGACCGGAAGAAAGAGATTTTTGTTTTGTTCTTTCTGATTGGTTGAGAGTAGCGGTGTCCAAGATTGGAATTTCCTGTATTTGGGAAGCAGCGGCGGTGGCTTTAGACACAGCGAAAAATTAAAGGAGATACGCAGAACCTTTAAGATTCTAACAACAACCCATCAGTGTGAAGTATTGCTAAGTATGTTACTACCTGACCCTACTGAGCTGTTGTTTATAGTGTTGACTTCCTGTGACTTTGACTCTAGTTCCATTAGTTCCTGACTCCAATTACTCATCCAGTCTCCTACAGTCTGTCTGCACATTGCTCGACCATTGACTGTCCCCTGATTCCGAGTTTGGCTCTTGATTTTGCTTTGTCTACCAGTTTGTGACACACCTGCTCTCCCCTGCAACTGCTCCAATGAGTGCCTGCCATTTTCTGACAGGATACTTTGCCGCTGAACATGGATGCAGCAGATGAGGTGAAGCAAACTGCTCTCTTAGAGCAGGGATAATTGTTCGGTAAACATCAGCAGATGTTGAGTGATTTGGATATCTGTATCTCCAAACTCACCACTGCTGTTAGGCGCTCCTAACATGTTCCGTGTCCACTATCAACCCTTCTACACTCGTGTCCTGGCAGGATAAATTTTCCAGAGCAGTTTTGGAGTGTAAACGGCTCCTACTTCTGTGTTTACTCTTTTTCTTGGTGCAATCTGGTACCACTGACCAGCAGAAAATCTCCTAATTCATGAACTTGTTCTTGAGGAAAGTGCTCAACTGGGCCAAGAGAGGGCAAACTCACAGCCTCTTATGACCATTTTATTGGACTGTTCAAGTGACTGTTCGATCATCAGCCTGAGGGCATGGAGGTTGGTGAGAGGCTCCTAACTATTCAACAGGGAGAGAGACAAGTGGCTGAGTATGCACTTGAGTTCTGCACTCTCGCTGCAGGGTGTGGCTGGAATGAACCAGCACAAAAAGAAACGTTCCACCAAGGCTTAGGCCCACTTATCCTTGCTGAATTGGTGTGCCATGATGACCAGCAGACCATAGACTCTCTTATTGATTGGGCAATTAGGTTAGACAATCTCCTCTGTAACAGACCATCCATACAGTGCTCCTCAGGCAGTGCCCAACTACTTTACCTCCCACACCCATGGAGGTTTCCAACACATGCATGCCACAGTCTGAACATGAGTGAAGACACAGAAAGAGGCTATGCTACTACTGTGGAGGATCTGGTCACCTCTTGGTCCACTGTCTGATCTGATCTCCCAAACCCTGGAAACATGACAACAGTGGGAGACACCCAACCAACACCATGGCTTCCCTGGTGAGTTCCAAAACCTCTTCACCACACCAATTCCTCCAGATGAAAGTGTTATTGAAGCTCTCAGAATCGTGCCATGCTTGCTCTGCTCTGGTCATTGGCAGTTTCACTGACTGTGAGGGACATTACTCATGGCATTTAGCAGATGCTCTTATCCATAGTGACATACAATGAGTGTAAAAGTCAGGTACACAAAGTGCTGAACTTCTAGACAAGAAAGTTCTTATGCCAACGGAACAAGTGACAGCTATAACTAGTGTAATATGCTGTTGAAATCCCAATACTCAAACAGTCAAGGAAACAAACTAACCATTTAAAGTATATATTGGTCAAGACCAAAATGCAGTTACCCAGTGGGCAGGGAAGAAGGGGAGAGGTGCAGCCTGAAGAGGTGAGTCTTCAGTCTGTGCTTGGAGGTGGTCAGAGAGTCTGCAGTTCTGACCTCAATGGGAAGGTCATTCCACCAACAGGGAACCAGGACAGACAGCAGTCCTGAGTGTGCTGGGGAGGATCAGAGAGGATTAGGGGCCAGGTGACCAGTAGTAGCAGAGTGTAGGAATCTGGCTGGTGTGAAGGGGTGGAACAGACTATGGAGGCAAGCTGGCCCTAACCCCTTGAGAGCCTGGTAAGCTAGTACCAATGTCTTATATTTGATGCAAGCTGTGATAGATAGCCAGTGCAGGTCGGCAAGCAGAGGGGTGACATGGGAAGAATGAGGGAGGTTGTAGACCAGTGAGCTGCAGGGGTCTGATGGCAAAAAGCTGGAAGGCCAGCAAGGAGAGAGTTGCAGTAGTCCAAGTGGGAGAGGATCAGTGCTTGGGCCAGGAGCTGAGTAGAGTAGGTGGTAAGAGAAGCACAGATTGTTCAGATGTTGTAGGGAGGAATCTACACATTCAGGTCACTGCAGCAATGTTCACTGAGGAGAAGAGTTTGTCGTCGAACACAACCCCTAGGTTCTTCACACTGGGTGAAGGAGACCTAGAGATGTCCCCCATGGAGATGACAATGTCCAGGGGTGGAGAGGATGGAGCAGGAATGTAGTAGATCTGTCTTCTCTGGGTTGAGCTTCAGTTGATGGTTGTTCATACAGCTCTGGATGTCACGCAGGCAAGCAGAGATGTGAGTGGAGATCTGTGTGTCAGAAGGACTAAAAGAGAGAAAGAGTTGGGTGTCATCAGCATAGCACTCGTAGGATAGACTATGAACAGAGATAATTGGGCCAAGACACTGGGTGTATAGGGAGAAGAGAAGTGGACCAAGGATTGAACCTTGAGGGATACTGGTGGTAAGTGGGCATGGTCCTGATATAGTACCAGACCAGGTAACCTGGAAGGAGCAATCAGAGAGGTAGGACTTGAACCAGTCTAGGGCTATCCCACAGATTCCTAGAGCTGATAAGGCTGACAGGGGAATGGAATGATCAACAGTATCAAATGCAGCAGTGATGCTGCAGTGAGGGAGGACTGAGGTGCAGGTGGTAGAAAATTTAGGACAGTAAAGAAAACAGAAAACACTCTACAAAGGTTGGAGATGGAGGTGTGAATTCTGGAGTGATAAAACTTCATCTTGGCTGATTTGAGTGAGGCTGAGAACTTAACAAGGAGGAAAGGTAGTGGGAAAGGTCAGCAGCGGCCCTGGATTTTCTCCACTTCCTCTCTGCTGTCCAGAGACCGATTCTGTAGTAGTGAAGTGTTTCGGACATCCAGGGACTAGGAGGGGAAGATCTTGCTGACCTGGAGATGAGGAGATAATGTGTTTAGTGATGAGAAGAGAGAGGAGAGCAGGGAAAATGTAGCGGTTGCAGTGAGGAGACTGGCAAAGGATTCAAGTGAGGAGAGGGAGGCAGTGACCAAGGAGACAAGAGAGGATGGAGGGAAGGAGCAGAGGTTTTGATGGACTGAACCAGTGGGGGTAGGAGGGGGGAATGATGGGTGGAGAGGAAGAGAGGGAGAATGAAATGAAGTGGTGTTCAGACAGATGGAGAGGGGTAACTGTGGGATCTGAGGCAGAGGAGTTTCAGAGGAAGACCAGGTCTAGAAGGTTGCCAGCTTTATGGGTTGGAGGAGAGTTCAGCAGGGAGAGATCAAAGGAGTGGAGTAGGGGAAGGAAGGCAGCAGAATGGGAGACTTCTAGGTGGAGATTGAAATCTCCCAGGAGTATCAGTGGGGTGCCATCTTCTGGGAAGGAGCTGAGTAGGATGTCCAGTTCATCAAAGAAACATCCCACAGGGCCAGGAGGGTGGTAAACAACAATGAGAAAAAGGCTGACAGGAGGAGAGACTGAAACAGAATGAACTTCAAAGGAGATGGATTGGTGGGAGAATGGAAGAAGTGAGAACTTCCATGACTGAGAAATCAACAAACCAGTGCCAACACCATGGCAACCAGATGGGTGAGGGGTGTGAGAGAAAGAGAAGGAGGTGGAGATGGCTGCAGGTGTTGTGGTGGTGAAATCCAGGTCTCTGTCAGTGCAAGGATGTGGAGGGACAGAAGGGCAACATGGGCAGAGATGAAGTCAGCCTTCTGTGTGGCAAACAAGCTGTTCCATAGTCCAGCTCAGATCCAGAAGGTATCATTGGAGGTAGCTGAAGGGTAGATACGGTTGGAGAGGCAACATCATTGCAGGGGGGCCATAATGACAGATGTGCTTCTTGTGGGTGAGAGAATAAATAGGAATAGAGTCGAGACACATGATGAGCAATTTATGTGAGATGTAGGAGAGGAGGAGAGATTTTGGGAAGGAACATCACTCGAAACCATGCTAAAATCCCAGCTAATTAGCAAGTGAAAAACAGCTGATTGCTCATGCAATTGACACTGATGGGTGAATCCCATCTAGTAGCAAACCAGATGTAAACACAAGGTAAACAAGGAGTAGCACATGCCTAACAAGCAGCAGATAAGCAGACTATTTGACAGGTACAAACAGCAGAAAAACAGTATTTCAATTACAAAAAACAATTGGCAAAACACAGCAAACTTAGCTTGCTCTAGAAGTTATCCAAAGCTCCAGTAGCCAACAATGAATGCACTCACAATGAGTGCACCAGGTAGAAGTAGTTCAAAACTCCAACTGCCCACACAAGGACTCCCACAACCCTTAGGCCTCCAAGCCATTGATGATGGACCTGTTGGGGAGGGGTTCGTCATTACCCATACACTACCCCAGGAGATTCCAGTGGGGTGGGTGCCTTGCACAAAGAAACCATTTCCCTGTTTGTGAATCATACCAAGGGCCAAGTCATCATTCTGGGGTTTCCCTGGTTACAAATGCATGAGCCTCTCATTTCCCAGCAGCACAAGGAAGTCCTTCATTTGTCACCCACCTGTCAACAGCGCCTTCACCTAAGGGTCTTGAACCTACCCCAAATAACCCTAGCCTCCACCTCCATGGAAAGCCTGGCACCAGGTGGCACTGAACACGTTCCTGCCTGTTACCATGAGTTCAAAGAGGTTTTCAGCAAGAAAAAGGCCAGTGGGCTCCCCATAGACCTTATGATTATATGATAGATCTCCTCCCAGGCACCACACCACCATGTTATCACATTTACCCTCTGTCCCTCGCAGAGCAGAAGGCCATGGACGAGTATGTACAGGAGACCCTACAACAAGGCTATAGCCGACCTCCCACATCATCTGCTTCTGTAGGATTCTTCTTTTTAGAGATGGGGGAGGCTCAGGCCCTATATTGATTGATGGAGACTCAATCAGATCACTGTTAAGTATCCGTATCCATTGCCCCTGGTACCATCAGCCCTAGAACAGCTCTAGTCAGCTGGCATCTTCACAAAACTGGACCTTAGGAGCGCCTAAAACCTGGTGTGTATCCACAAAGTGGATGGATGGAAAGTAGCATTCAGTACCACTTCTGGGCACTTTGAGTACTATATAATGCCATATGGGCTATCTTATGCACCCAGCATGTTTCAGTGTTTTATCAACAATGTTCTTAGAGACATGCTGGGCTGCTACATCATTGCCTATATAGACAACATTCTAATATACTCCCCCAGATGAGGAAAGCCATGTAAAGCATGCTGAAACCATTCTCTACCAACTCCTGATAACCACTTGTACATAAAGGCAGAAAAGTGCAAATGTCATGCCTCACAGAATTTGTTCCTGAGTTATGTGATCAATCCAAGGGGAGTTAGCATGGACTCAGATAAGGTAGCTACAGTCATGACATGACCCACATCCACCTCAGTAAAGGAGCTTCAGTGGTTCCTGGGTTTTGCTAAATTTTATCGGAGGTTCATTTGGGGCTTTAGCGCCATAGCCGTTCCCCTCACAACATTCCTAAAGAAGGGACCCAAGCAGCTTCAATGAAACCAAAAAGCTGACACCTTCATGCAGCTCAAGTCAGCTTTCACCACCGTGCCCATTCTCAAGCACCCAGACTCCACTAAACCATTCACCATAGAAGTAGACATCTCTGAGTCAGGTGTATGCGGCATATTGTCACAACATTTTAGAGAAAGGCCCAAATTGCATTTTGTAGCATTTTTTTTCTGGGAAACTCACCCCAGCAGAACAAAATTATGACTTTGGCAACAGAGAGCTCCTGGCCATCAAGCTAGTCCTGGAGGAATGGAGACACTGGCTTGATGGAGCCACACATACCTTTATGATTGTGGCAGCAGGGGCGTGGCCAAGTGTTAGTTTGTGAATGGAGGACAGGGTCGGGGAAGGTGAGTGGCCAAGTCATTATACTTGTTGTCAATTAATGAGTGTGTGTTTGTTGCAGTGATGGTGGAGCATAAAAGGAGGGGGAGAGCAAAGAAGAGGTCTCTCCTGACCAGAACACGTGTGTGCATGTGTGACTGTGTGTGATCAATGAGTGAGTGAAGCTGAAAAGCAGCCAAATGAAGGAAAATAAAGTGTGTGAGAACTTCAGTTCCTGCCTGCCGTGCTTCCGTACTCCACCCACATCAGGGATTTATTACAGTGGTGCCGAAACCTGGGACATACAGAAGGGAACCACCACAAAGAGTCCTCCCCATTTAAGGACATCACCCATGCCCTTGCTACCACCCAGCAGAACCAGCATCAAGTACTGACCACTCTCCAGAAGGAGCAAGAACTGACTTTGAAGCCTTGGTGCTGGCCCAGCAGGACGATCGCCAGGCATTCTGGCATCTGCTCATGTCAGCAGGGGCTTCAACTGCCACTACAGTGGACCCTCTTCATGTCACCCTCATGAAGATGGGCCTGCATGATGATCCAGAAGTCTTTATAGCTCTCTTTGAGCAAGCGACTGAAACATGGGGGTGGCTGCTCAAGCAGCACGCAGTGCGCCTCCTCCTGTTCCTGATTGGCGAGGTGCAGCTTGCAGCGCAGCAGCTCCCTTCCAACAGCCGGCTCATGTACATCAACCTAAAGAGAGCCATCCTGCAGGGTGTTGGCCGCTCCCTGGAACAATATCGCCAGCGCTTCTGGATGCTGACGTTGGAGGAGGTTGGCCAGCCATTCACATTTGGCCAACAACTCCAGGACGCCTGCCGGTGGTGGCTGAAGGGGGAAGACCATGACGCTGACAGGATCATTAATCTGGTGGCACTGGAACAGTTCATCTCTCAATTTCCAGGAGGAATGGCAGAATGGGTCCAGTGTCATCGCCCGGCATAACCAGAACAAGCCATCAAGTTAGCAGAGGACAATCTGGTGATGGTTCCAACAGCAGGCAGATGAGGTGCCTCTCCCAATTTCTTTCCTCTCTCTCTCTCTCCCCCCCCTCCCCCTTCCTTGCCCCATTCCCCCACTGCGGAGGTGGGGGCCAGCTCCTCCCCAGCCAGTCCAGTGCACCCATGGTGTCCTCCCATCTCCCTCTTCCATGTCTGTGTCTTCTCCCCCTCAGGTGAGTGAAGCCCATAACACTGGTGCAGAGGGAAAGCCTGCCCCAGTGTGCTGTTGTGACAGGAAGCCAGAGCATCTCCAGAGTCAGGGCTCTGTGAGGGAGGTGGGAGCCATGATCCAGATCCCTGACGGACCAGAGACTGCCCCCGATCTGGCCAAAACATATCGCAAACTCATAAGTGTTCAAGGGGATACGTATCATGCATTGGTGGATTCCAGTTGTAATCAGACCTCAGTTCACCAAAGTTTGGTGCAAGTGAGGCATTGGGGAGAGCACAAGCAGTGAATGTTCTGTGTGTGCATGGGGATGTTCACAATTGTCCTCTAGTGTCTGTCCATATTCTATTCCGGGGCCAAAAGCATAGAATAAAGGCAGTGGTTAATCCTCGTCTCACCCACTCACTGATTTTGGGGACTGATTGGCCAGGGTTTAAAGAACTGATGGAACACATAGTAAGAGGTGGGTCTTGCATTAGTATGTCATGGGAAGGTCCTAGTGTGGTGTTGACTGGGGAAGCTTCCACAGAGCTGTCTACATCAGCACTGCATCAGGGTGATACAAGGAGTGTGGAGCAGCTTGCCCCTCCTCCCTCTCTCAGGTATTCCCTTGAAGATTTCCTGTTAGAGCAGTCACAAGATGAGACTATGTCAAGCATTTGACAAAGTGAGGGTAATCAATGGTCAAACTCTCCAGCCAAACGTGACACAGGCCTTCCTATATTTTGCTATTATTAAGGATAGGTTGTACCAAGTGACACAGGACACTCAAACCAGTAAACAGATAACCCAGTTGTTGATCCTAAAGAGCCGTATAGAACTTGTATTCCATGCAGCTCACTTTAATCCCATGGCCAGACACTTAGGGCAGGATAAAACACTAGCCTGAAAAATGGCCCAGTTCTATTGGCCAGGGATTTGTGGGAACGTTCATCAGTGGTGTGCGGTATGTTGCGAATGCCAATTAATAAATCCCATGGCCACTTCAAAAGTGCCTTTGCACCCTCTCCCTCTAATCGAGACCCCTTTTGAGAGAATTGGGATGGATCTCATCAGGCCATTAGATCGGTCAGCACAGGGATATCACTTTATTTTAGTTTTGGTGGACTATGCAATGCGATATACAGAAGCAGTGCCTCTCTGCAATATCTCATTGCAGAATTTTTGTGGAAGCACTCTTCCATATTATCTCCTGGGTGGGGATTCCGAAAGAAATCCTGACAGACCAAGGCACTTAATTTATGTCACACACACTGAGCAAACTGTATGGGTTATTGGGAATTAAGTCTATCCACACCAGTGTCCATCACCCACAAACAGATGACTTAGTGGAACAGTTTAATCAGACACTCCAAAACTTAATTCGGAAATTTGTAAGTAAGAATATATGTAATTGGGATAAATGGTTCGAGCCCTTGTTATTTGCAGTACGAGAGGTCCTGCAAGCCTCCACAGGTTTTTCACCATTTGAGTTATTATATGGGTGTAAACCGCATGGCATTTTGGATACGTTATGAGAAAACTGGGAGGAGGGACCTTCACCTAGGAAGAATGAAATTTAGTATGTTCTTGACCTGTGCGCAAAACTCCAACACCCTCACACATTTAACCCAGGAAAATTTATGGTAGGGACAAGAATGTCAAGTCTGGCTGTACGACAGGAGCATGCATCTTAGAGAGTTCACACTGGGAGATAAGGTACTCATATTATTGCCCACATTGAGCTCCAAATTAATCGCTAAGTGGCAAGAGCCCTTCGAGGTCACATGGCGAGTCGGGGACATCGACTATGAGGTGAGGCGAATGGATTGGGGTGGAGCATAGCAAATCTACCACCTCAACCTGTTAAAACATTGGAATGAGTATGGCGTTGGCGTTGGTAGTTCCAGAGAAGGTGGAGCTGGAGGTAAAAAAAAAAAAGTAACATCCCAAACCACTCCGGTCCCTTGTGGAGACCACCTTTCACCAGCCCAACTCACAGAGGTGACCAAGTTGCAGAAGGAATTTTCCCACGTGTTCTTGCCCCTTTCCGGCTGCACACACCTCATAGAACACCACATTGAGACTCCCCCATGGGTGGTGGTGCATAGCTGCCCTTACCACTTGCCTGAACATAAAAAAAGTGGTTCAGGATGAACTTAAGGCCATGTTCAAAATGGGCATAATTGAGGAGTCCCACAGTGGCTGGAGCAGCTCAGTGGTCCTGGTTCCTAAGACCAATGGGTTGATCTAGTTCTGTGTGGACGATAGAAAAGTCAGCGTGGTGTCTAAATTTGATGCATACCCAATGCCTCGCAATGATGAGTTGCTTGATCAGTTAGGCACTGCTCACTTTTATTTGACACTGGATCTAAAGAAGGGATATTGGCAGATCCCCCTGACTCCTTTATCCCGAGAGAAAATGGCCTTTTCCACACCGTTTGGGTTACACCAATTTATCACGCTTCCTTTTGGGTTATTTGGGGCTCCTGCTATGTTCCAGCGGCTCATGGAAAAGATCCTTCGCCCTCACACCACCTATGGGAGCAACAGATCTGGTCCAGTGGATGGAGCAGTGCCAACAGGCTTTCACTAGAGTAAAAAAAGCTGCACTGTGTGGGCGGCCACTTTTACACTCTCCTGACTTCTCTCTCCCCTTTATTTTACAGATGGATGCATTGGATAGAGGGCTGGGGGCCATTTTGTCCCAGAAGGTGGAGGGTGAGGAGTGTCCCTTGCTGTACATCAGCTGCAAGCTCTCGATGTGTGAAAGCAAGTACAGCACCATTGAAAAGGAGTGTCTGGCCATCAAGTGGGTGGTCCTTGCCCTCCAATACTACCTGCTGGGGTGCCCTTTCACCCTCTGTTCAGACCATGTGCCCCTCCAGTGGCTCCACCGCATGCAGGATGCTAATGCATGGATCACCCATTGGTATCTCACCCTCCAGTCATTTAAGTTCAAGGTGGTCCACAGGCCGGGAGTGCAGATGGTGGTGGTGGACTTCCCGTCCTGTTGAGAGGGGGGTCCACTGCAGGCTGGATGGCTCCCTGGCCTGAGTCGGGCAGTGGGGGTATGTGGCAGCAGTGGCGTGGCTAAGTGTTAGTTTGTGAATGGAGGGTGGGGTCGGGGAAGGTGAACGGCCAAGTCATTACACCTGTTGTCAATTAATATGTGTGTGTGTGTGTGTGTGTGTGTGTTTGTTGCAGTAATAGTGGAACATAAAAGGAGGGGGAGAGCAGAGAAGAGATCTCTCCCAACCAGAACACGTGTGTGCACATGTGTAACTGTATGTGAGCAATGAGTGAGTGAAGCTGAAAAGCAGCCAAGTGAAGGAACATAAAGTGTGTGAGAACCTCAGCTCCTGCCTGCCATGCTTCTGTACTCCACCCACATCAGTGACTTATTACAGTAATCCTCACAGACCATAAGAACTTGAAATATCTGAAATTGGCCAAAAGACTGAATTCTCGTCAGGTGTGTTGGTACTTATTGTTCACCAATTTTCAGTTCTCTATCTCCTACTGACCCAGTTCCAAGAACACTAAGGCTGATGCCTTCTCAAGAATTCATTCTACCACCTTATCTAACCAAGAATCCATATCCATTCCACCTCCCAAATGCTTTATTAATGCTATTACTTTGGAGTTTGGCAAAGAATTGGCTCAAGCCCAACCCCGCAACATCCCCAAAGTATGCCCCCCTGTTTGTTCCTCAGCAACTTCAGGGCTGCCTCATCAGTTGAGCTCACCAGCCATGGGACATCCCAACAGCTATCATACATATCGCCTACTTAAGATAAAGTACTGGTGAGAAAACATAACCATAGAGATCAATGAATTCATCTCTTCATTTGCCATATGCGCCCAAGCCAAAGTACCCTGATCCCCACCAGCAGGCAAGCTCAAGCCACTATGCACACCCCAATGCCCATGGTCTCACATGGCCATAGAGTTCATCACCAATCTATCCAACTCACAGGGCCACACAGTCATAATGGTAATCATTGACTGAGTCTCCAAGACTATCTGCCTCATTCTCTTGTCCGGGTTACCCATAGCATTTGAAACAGCAGGATTAATGTTCACACGTGTTTCAGTACTTTGGCATCCCGGAGGACAGTATGGTCAAAGTTCTTGGACAAGTTGGGAGTAATAGTAAGTCTAACCTCTGGATACCACCCCCAATCCAATGGACAAGCAGAGACAGCAAATCAGAAAGCTTTTTCAGGGTATTCTGTCTGGAAAATCTTAAAGACTGGGCCCAGTTCCTTCTTTGGGCCAAATACACCCAGAATTCCATCAAGCACTTGGCCACACAGCTCACCCCATTCCAAAGTGTACTGGGACACCAACTACTATTATTTCCTTGGGACGACTCACCCACAGACATCCTTTCTGTTGATACTAAATATTAAATAATATTATCAAGAAAAACTCAGGAAAAATGAATTTTCCGCAGTTTTTCATAAATAATGATGACAATTTT
>JAPEKO010000020.1:13166244-13177808 GCA_027576075.1 Cathorops hypophthalmus
GCACTTTAACTTTTGAACCAACAGGTGCATTTGGATAAGTAAAGCCTATTTTTCTGCATTTTTGTAGTCCTGGTAATATTTTATATTGGTAAAGTTGTTTATAGGACCATCTCTGTGTCTTTGTTCTTTTAATGAAGTGTTTTTCAGTAATAACTCCTCACTCAATTTTAATCACAAAGAGAAAATCGCAACAATTTCTCTCAACTTTCACTTCCTCCCACAATGTAATCGCAAGAAACCCTTAAAAAAAACCCCACCAACTTTCATCGCAATTTTTTTGGAAAAACCCACACATCTATGAAGGTTCTCAACTACAGTCCACACATCAGACATTTTAGCCCCCAACAATCTCAAAAAAGGCCCGCGAAATCCTGGGTGGACTGATATTGTAAAAAAGGTATCACAGCAAAAGCATATTAAAAATGGTTGTTTCAACATTTAAATTGGTAGTTGCTAGATGTTTTGAAATATCAAGCCTTGTACTTGAAATATTTCAGATGAATTGATCAAATGTATTAAACATTTAATGTGAATATGCAAATCATATAACTAGTTGTTTGCATGAGACAACCATTTTTACTTGTAAAATTTTTTTTTTTTAAAGCCCTAAGGGGGGCTCACCCCCACGCATGGCTGCGCCATGCACGTCTGACTTTGTTAGACTTCAGGTTTTTGAAAATTGTACAATTGCACCCATGGTAATGTGGCTTTGACTTGTTCTGTTGCCTTTAAATGGTATATATTTGTCTCTAATGCAAATCAGCTTTGCCATGCATGCACCTGGTATTTTGGAGGTGATCAGAATTTTTTTTTTTTCCGTTTGGTTTATACAGATGTTTACACAATTTTAGTAAAAGATTGACATGTTAGGGTTGGTACAGAGCACTTTCTAATGAAGTAATGTTAACCCCAAATATTACTTGCTGTTCACAAATTTTGGTTTGTAGTACAGGTGTATAACATGCATGTAAACTGTTTAATTAAACTACTGCATTGGGGTAGATGTAAACTGTTAATTTATTCCAGTTGAAATCTAAATGAACTTGATTAACTTACGTTTGCCTGGAAACACAATTGATGTTGTGGTTTTTTTTTTAAAGAACTTTAAGGAATATACCTTGGAGATTCAAGCAGCAGATTATCAGGGTACAGGCCGCTCGGTCATTGGAAAAGCTGTTATTACTGTAACAGACAGCAACGACAATCCACCTCAATTTGTGCCAAGTCTGGTAAGGCAGCTAATATTTATAATTGTAATAAATTAGTCTTGTAGTAAACTTCGGCTTTAAAACTGAGTCCCTGTTCCAAATCTTTAAATATTTATTACCTTTTATTTCTGAGTTTTTTTTCAAATCCTAACTTGTGATAAAGCAGTTACTAAGTTTTTAATGAAGTTACTTGGTCTTCACTGTTGACACTAGCATGTGTTTTTGCAGTACGAGGTGACTGTCCCAGAGAATGAAGTGGGAACTGTGGTGGTAAGAATGCCAGTTGAGGATAAGGATGAGCCACAGTCATCTGCCTGGGCAGCAAAGTTCAGTATTGTTAAAGGTGACCAGAGTGGATTTTTCAACATCACCACAGGACCGAGCAAACAGGAGGGCATCATTACTACAGTCAAGGTACTGCACAACTCGAGTTCAAGTGTCCCATCAGTTATGTGTTCCTGAATAATTGTGTGGTTTAATTTTATTTTTACAGCCATTGGACTTTGAGAGGAACAGAAAATATACACTGCTGGTAGCTGTGGAAAACGAGGTTCCATTTGCAAAACCTCTGCCTACCTCTACTGCTACAGTCATTGTAAACGTTCTTGATGTGAACGAGGCACCAGTGTTCAAACCAGTGGAGAAGTTGATTTCAAAACGTGAGGATGCAGAGATTGGTAGTGAACTGACTGTCTTCACTGCCACTGATCCAGATACTGAAAAGGCCCAGAAAGTGGTGTAAGGAAGTCCTTGATGTATACCTCAGTGTTGGATGTTTGGGTTTCTCTCAGGCACTGGTTTAGTATTGTGCTGTTTTCAGGTATCGTGTCGAAAAAGACCCTGCTGGCTGGTTGAATGTTGATCGAGACACTGGGCTAATCAAAGTCAAGAGTCCTATGGACAGAGAATCTCCTTTTGTGAAAGATGATAAATATACAGCCCAAATCCTAGCTGTAGATGATGGTAAACCCCTCACCTACCAATCACTTTTTTTTTTTAATTGGGGGGGTTATGATGTGGTTTTTAAATGTAAAGTTCTTATGTTTTTCCCCAGATGAAATTCCAGCAACTGGTACTGGGACCCTTGTAATTGAGCTGGTGGATGTGAATGATAATGCTCCAACAGTTGAGATAAGGGATATCAACATATGTAATAAGGAGCCACCTCCAGTGGTTCTGCCTGTGACTGATACTGATGGGCCTGGCTTTACTTCTCCTTTTAGTGTGGCATTGCAAGGAGATGGCAAGGACAATTGGACTGCCACAATGAACGCATCAAGTAGGGTTTTACTCAACTATTAGCTTACTTCTGACAGTGATAATAGGTATTAAAGTTGACTGTAGAGGGCAGTTTAGGGGAATTTGATTATCCACAGAAATGGAAATAAGTAGATGTTTATGCTCATGCTTAAGCACTTTCATGTTCTTGTACATTACTGTGCTAGTAATGTTATAATGAAATTATGTACTCCTGTATTAACTTTGCAGCAGCCTCATTGGCTTATTTGGCATATATGCAGTACTTGCCAAGACACATGCACATGTCTAAAGAAGTTATGGTAGAAAGCATGACTTCAAAATGAACAATTTTTCAAAGTATCCTATTATATTGAGGGCTAATCTGTAAAAGAACCAATTACAGAACACATTCTCTTCTGTATCGAAGAGAATGTATGCAGTTTTAAATACCAGGTTGTGCATTTTTAAGCTATCTTGCTGATGGGTAACTTCAGTTCTCAAAAATTATTATACCCAATGCACACACCCCTTGCCCATTAAAACACTGGGTTTGCAGTTTGGATGGAAGTAGTCTTTGCTGTCTGAGCATGTTATTTGTGGTGCAGTTTGTAAAGGGCAGGTGTTGAATTATTTAAGGAATAAAGCACTTCTCTAGTATTGCTAAAATAGGATGCGTTACTTAAATTGCGGTGTAAATCATAGACAGAGTAGTAACCCAAGACACAAACTTGCCCATAAATTTTTCTTGGTTATGACCTAATCATGCTTCAGTGCCCAAGTATTAACTATGGTTATTGGTGCAGTGAGTACGAATTTGGAAGGAACAAATAGCAGGCAGTATTGAGCATCCATTAAAATTGCTAACAATATTTTGAACAAGACGCTACAAAACATGTAGCATGTTCTCTATTCAAGTAATAGTCATAAATTAAGCAAAGTCTTTAGACTTGACATGAACATTGTGTACTCATGCATTCCCTCCCTGCCTCCTTATTTTTATTTTAATTATTTTTACAGAAACGGGGATTGTACTTTCATTGAAGGCTCCGCTCAGTCCTGGAGTTTACAGTGTTGTTCTGAGGGTGTTTGACATCCAAGGCCTATCACAAGACAACATTATCCAGGCTGAGATATGTGACTGCAAAGGAACTGATTTTGCATGCAATCCTATTAGAGCTGCACAATTAAGCAGCCCTGGTGGTGTTCTCTAAATCTTCTCTAAAAGATCATACCATTCTCCTTGATAGACTACAAAATATCATTGGAGCGAAGGGTACAGCCCTTTTCCTGGATCAGGTTTTATTTAACTGATCATTATCAGATTGTTGATGTGAACTGACTTTTTTTTCTTGCACACACAGGTAAAGTTTGGTGTTCTACAAGTTTCTGTCTTAGATCCACTGCTTTTTTTTTTTTTTCCCTTTATGTGCTACTTCTGGGTAATATCATTCATGAGCATGGTATTAGCTTCCACTGTTGTGCTGATGACACACAGTTGTATGCTTCCGCACAGCAGGATGAGAGACACCAGCTTAATAAAATTGAGGAATGTGTAAAGGACATTTGACAGTGGATGCTTATTAACTTCCTTCTGCTTAACTCTGACAAGACAGAAGTACTTATACTAGGACCACATGCAGCTAGAAGTTTTCTGATTACATAGTAATTCTGGATGGCCGTCCTCCTTCTGTGCAGTAGTAAAAGACCTCAGGGTGATCATTGACTCAAGTCTTTCATTTGAAACTCATGTAGATAATATGAGGATAGCCTTCTTTCACCTCAGAAATATTGCTAAGATAAATAAAAAATAGTCACTCCATGATGCAGAAAAACTAGTTCATGCCTTTTTTTTTTATCTCAAGGTTGGGTTACTGTAATGCCTTACTGTCTGGATGATCCAGTAAGTGCATAAAAAAGCTCCAGTTTGTTCAAAATGCAGTAGCAAGAGTCCTTACTAGAACTAGAAGATATGACAGTAATGCTGTCACATCACCCCTATCTTATCTACATTGCACTGGTTCCCAATCAAGTTTTGCATTGATTATAAAATACTACTATTGACATAAAGCACTGAATGGTCTCGTACTGCAGTACCTGAGCTTGTCCTTTTATGACCCACCCTGCCAACATGGATCAAAAGGTGTAGGCTGTTTGTTGGTACCTTAAATACTGAAGGCTACATCACGGGGCAGATCATTCCTTTACACAGCCCCACAGTTGTGAAACAGCCTTCCAAGCTGTGTTCAGTACTCAGAATATCAGTGTTCAAGTCTAGGCTGAAACATATGTTTCATCAAGCCTTTTATTAATAGCTTTTTATTGGGTAAAGGAGCAAATCTGGAGGGTTCTCAGGCATAGTGCGTTTTGATAAACTGGGATGTACAGTATGGATCATCCCAGATAACTTTAACAAAATAGACATAATTGTTGATAACTTTAACAAAATAGACATCATGTTAAAACAATAATGAATTTCCAAGTTACACAATTGCACTTTTTTTAAAAGATTTTTTGGGGGGGCGTTTTTCACCTTTATTGGATAGGACAGTGTAGAGACAGGAAATGAGTGGGACAGAGAGACGGGGAGGGATCGGGAAATGACCTTGGGTTGGAATCAAACCTGGCTCCCCAGATTTATGGTATGGTGCCTTATCCAACTGAGCCACGACTTAATAATAATAAGAAGAATTATTATTATTATTTATTTAATATCACACCCAAGCTTACTTTACAATTTTGGGGGGGGGGAAGTCCACCAAAAGAGGATCAGGATGCAATTACAATGGTGTAGCCACCCACAGGTACACAAAGACAAATCCCACACCGCCTGCACAGCCGCCGTGACACCGCCAGGCAACATCACTTGGAACACTATGCCATGGATCCACAAAGCAAGCACAGAAGCACTGCCACACAGAGCATTGGCATGTTCCAAACCACCTGCACAGCCACCATGAAGCCACCGGGCAACATCGCCTGGTACACCACACCAAACACAGAAGCACCACCGCACAGAGTGATGGACAACCCTGATGTCAAAAGAACAAGCAGCTCACTGCAGTCTATAGTGAGGAGCACAGGTACTACCCATGGCGGCCAAAGGCCCAAAGGGAACGAACACCCAAAATTAGGCCTGGAGCCATGCCGCAAGCAATGGACAACCCCCCCCCCCCAAAAAAAAAATCTAACTACACAAGCATAAAAAGGAAAACAAGATTGTCAAGAAAAGTTGATTAAAGAACTTGGGAGAACTTCACAAGGAGTGAACTGAGGATGTTGTCAGTGCATCAAGAGCCACCATGCATAGATGTCTTCATTACATAGCCTGATCCATTACCTAGGCTCCCCACTGCTTTCAAAACTGTAGAACTCATTTAACTAATTGTTCAGATGTTACAGCATACCAGAGGATACTGTCAGTGACAGGGGACCACAGTTCACTTCCAGAGTCTAGTCCAGCTTTATGGACAAGCTTGAGGCATCAGTGAGTGTCACCTCTCGCTACCACCTTCAGTCTAATGGATAGGTAAAATGTGCTAAGCAGGAGATTGGCCAGTTTCTAAGAACTTTCTGTTCAGAGAACCAAGGAGACTGGGCCTGGTTCATCCCATGGGCAGAATATACACAAAACTCCTCCCTGTGCCATTCTGCTCATTACCTAACCCCCTTTCATTGTTGCTCCTTTTCCACCAAATCAGTTCCAGGGCCGGTTTGGGGCCAATGCTTAGTTTGGAACCGGGTTTTCTGTTTCCACTGACAAAGAACTGGCTTTGGGGCCAGAAAAACCGGTTCCAGGCTAGCACCAGTTCTTTGCTGTGCCAAAGGAAAGAACCGCTTACGTCAGCAGGGGGGCAGAGTTGTGAAGACCAACATTAGCTCATAACAAAGGCTAACATAACCAGCTCACATTCAGTGTAAGTAAGAGTCAAAACATTATTAGGTTATTACCTGTCTTCTAGAACGTAATCGCCGTCCACTCAAAACCTGTCGATCAACACAAACATTAGATTAGATTAGAAATCTGCCGTTTTCTGATCCCAATGAAGCACCGTAAAGTCAGAAGCAGCAGCTGTACAAACAAAGTCATCCATTATTTTTTTTGTTGTTGCTGCTTCTTCTTCTCCGTGTTGTTGTTGCTTCGATGTTTGCGCCAAGGTTTATGCAAACACAGCGATGTAACTGACATACAGTGATGTAATGATGTGGCTCCTCTTAGCACCCTGCGCTATGGAAAAGCAAACTGGTTCTCAGCTGGCTCGCAAGTTGAACAAGTTGTGAACCAGCACTAGCCCCAAACCAGCCCTGGAACTGATTTGGTGGAAAAGGGGTATCCGTGCTTGGGGATCAACCACACCTGTTTCCATGGAATGCCAACCCCTCTGACTCATTCTCCATGGATGACTGGTTCAAAAGGAGTGAGCAGGTATGTGAATGCACACACTGACACCTGGAAAAAGCAGAAACTGCCAAGAGGTTCATGGATATATGCAGAGGAGAAACTATTCAGTTCAAGCCAGGAGACAGAGTTTGGTTAGCCACCAGAGATATTGCAGGCTTACCTGGCTGCAGGAAACTCAATGCCCACTACATTGGCCCATATAAGATTATATGACAAATTACTCAGGTAACTTATAAGCTGGTCCTACCCAGACACTGTAAACTGTCTCCCTCTTTTTGTCTC
Organism: Cathorops hypophthalmus; assembly: GCA_027576075.1. Classification (NCBI taxonomy): domain Eukaryota; kingdom Metazoa; phylum Chordata; class Actinopteri; order Siluriformes; family Ariidae; genus Cathorops; species Cathorops hypophthalmus. Next base: position 13,173,373 of record JAPEKO010000020.1, read on the forward strand.
TCAAAATCAGTCATCTCTGGTCCCTTGGCAACTGACACTCAACCCACTGCATCCCCAGAGCCCATAGACATTGATGGCCAGTCTGCATTAATTGTCAAAGCTCTCCTAAACTCCCACAGGAGAGAGGGAGGACTAGAATACTTAGTCAGCTGGGAAGGATACAGCCCTGAAGAGCAATGCTGGGTTCCAGTCTATGAGATCTTAGCCCCCATGCTCATCCAAGAATTTCACAATAGATTCCCTGAAAGACCAGCCCCATGCCCCAGAAGATGTCCTAGAAGAAGGTCCTATGAATCCACACCACATACAAACATGGTCAACACAGATTACAGGTCCCAACAACACACATGCTAAAGTTCACCAGACTACTGATTATTCACAGGTGTTTCTCATTTCAGCTCATCAAGTACATAGTGTATAAGGACTTTTCACACACCATTTGTGAACCAATCACTCAGTATTGTTTAGTCTGACCTTGCCAAGCCTTTTGTTTTATATTCCTATCCTGGGTTTGACTCCTGTTTTTGGCTTACTGATTTTTCATGTCTGTCTATCCTTTGATATTCTAGCTCTCAAACTTTTGGACTGTTTTTGACCATTGTTAATGCTATCACTGTAGGGTCTTGAGGTCCTAAGTATTATTGCTGCACAGCCTCCATTGCTTGCTGTGGCATTCCTAACATTCACAGTGCTTGCATTCCAGCACAAGGTCACCAGGACAGTGCTCTTTCACCTAGGGCTTGCTCCAGTGATGTCTCCATCAACTTGAAGGGCTTGCAGACAACACCCCCAGCTTTGCCCCTTTTTCCTGTGGGGAGTGGCGCTCTTCCATAGCACCATCTTGGGGCCATCTTCAGTGTTAGCAGGTAGGGGTGGTCCTTGGGACAAACATCCAGCAGTGTCTGTAGCATCTCTCCTTCCAACAATAACCCCAAGTGCACTTCTGCTGTCTCCTTATACCACCCATAGAAATCTGTCACCAGCTGCCTCTAACAACTCCCATGGCCCCTTGCCATTATGTCAGGGTAGCCAGGCATTTCCTCTCCCAACTGAGGGAGAATCCAATCCAAGCAATTATAACACAAGTATTTTAAAACTTTCACTGTAAAGTTTTCACTGGAAATTACCTTTCACTGAAACTAACAGGCCTAGCCCAAAGCTATTCAAGCATAACAATGCCCCCATGCACAAAGCAAGGTCCATAAAGACATGCCAAGCTTGGTGTGGAAGAATTTAATTGATCTGCACAGAGCCCTGACCTCAACCCCACTGAATACCTTTTAGGATGAATTGGAATGCTGACTGCATGCCAGACTTTCCTGTCCAATATCAGTGCCTAACCTAACTAATACTCTTGTACCTGAATGGGTCCAAATTCCCACATCCATGCTCCGAAATCTAGTGAAAAGGCTTCCCAGAAAAGTAGAGGCAAATAGCAGCAAAGGTGGGACCAACTTTGGAAAGGGATGTTCAGTAAGCCCTTATAGCCATATTGTGTATATTGTGTGGACAGCCTGCAATAACATAGAAACTGAATTCAAAATTCATTAATTGCGCTTCAAGAATAACTTTATCCTGATTAAGGTCGTTGTGCTATAGGAGCCTGTCACAGGAACAGTGGACACAAGGGAGGTATCCAGTTTGCATAGAACATCGTACCTATCATTTGCAGAAGAATATGAGCTCTACAGTATAACTCCTGAAGCAACAAGACTTTAGAAGACAACAGAATGCTTTGAAAAGAAGAAACTTCCATGGCCAAGTCAGAGTCCAGAACATAACCCACCTGAGGTGCTGCGGCATGATGACCTGAAGACAGCCATTACTGCAAAAAAGAAATGCAAGCAATATTAATAACTGAAAGGAAATGTAGACCATTTTAGTGACTGAAACAGACTATTCCTCCCTTAAACAACTTTGTAAGGAGGAAAGGTCTAAAATTCCTATTTAAATTTGTACAAGTCCAATCAGCAGTGATTTGACAAAAACAACAGCAAAAACATTTGGAGGAGGTTCTACCAGTAATTAAATACAATGTTTCATGTACTTTTTTTCCTGCCTGGACAGTAAATGATGACAATATGTTCAATAAAGACATGACGATTTAAATTGTTTGTGTATTAGGAAAGGAGGTCACTTGCGCTCTAGTCTTTTTTCTTGGTGCTCACAGTCCAGGACTGTAAACAGTGAGAGACAAGCTGGTCCACTTCAAAGAGACTGGGCCAATGATGACTGGAGCACTCAGGATACGTTTTACTGTTGCTTTATTATGGTGCAAGCATGACTAACGTTTCGACGCTATGCGTCTTCTTCAGAGTCAAACCATACTGATGTCACTGCATAGAATATAAAGACATTATTCCCTCCTTCTTTTCAAGCATTGGTTACTAGTGAGGGTGGGTCTACAGAGCAATCAGCCAGTAAGGACACTCATAAATAGGTAAATCAATCTCTTGCAATTTACATTATGAGTTAAAAACCAAACACCATGAACCAAAGTGAAAAAAAAAAAAACATCATACACAAACATTGGCATGTCTTGCAGTCAGACCCAGCTCTAAAAGACATCTGCGCGCAACCCCCCTTAGTCTCATTTAGGCGTTCACGTTCCTTAAGAGACAGACTAGTGCATACGATATCAACGACCACCCCCAAACAGTTGACGTCAACTCCACCTTCAGGATTTTTTAGATGTGGTCGCTGTATTCATTGCTCCAACTCCTCCGATACAAAACACTTCTTCCATCCACACACGGGCAAACGCTTTAATATCAACAACTTTATTAATTGTAACACCACACATGTTGTATATATTCTGAAATGCCCGTGTGGACTTTTATATGTGGGCCAAACCAAACGTTTTCTCAAGCTGAGAATCGCCGAACACAAAGCTGCGATTCGCAATAAGAATTTGGATTATGCGATAGCGCGCCACTATATCCAGGCAAACCACGGCTCATGTGCGTCTTTGAAATTCTGGGGTATCGATAGAATCACACCTCCCCAAAGAGGAGGGGATCTAATAAAGATGCTTCTTAAACGTGAAGCATTTTGGATTTATACCCTCAATACATTAGAGCCACATGGCCTAAATGAGGAATTATGTTTATCCTGTTTTCTCTGAGTCTGTCATGTATGTGTATGTATGTATATGTGTGTATATATATATATATATATATATATATATATATATGTGTGTGTATATATGTGTGTATATCTGTGTGTGTGTGTGTGTATATATATATATATGTGTGTGTGTGTGTGTGTGTGTGCGCCTCACCTCCTCTGTGTTAAGATCTGCGTATATGTCCAGGTGCTCCGGCGGCTCTCCCTCAGTCCTGGCGGTGGCCATGAGTCCGGAATGCGGTCTGCAGCGCGCTGACCCGGGCCGGGGGGATGCTGTCCGCGGGGACTCGGCTCAGTGACCCTCTCTGTGTTTCTGTCCGCTCGCTCGGCCCTTACCTGTCTCTGCTCGAGAGCAAACACACTGCTCGCCTGTTTTACTCTTCCCAACTGCATTCCGTCTCATCCCGCCTCCCTGCCTTCTCATTGGATAACATTGTGTCGGATTAGGCTCACTGATTGGCTGCCACGAAAGCCTAAATATAATTAGCCAATCCTCGCCGAAGGGGCGTGGTTCTTGGAATACAGGTGGCAAAAAAAACAAGAACCCCCGCTGCCCCCCGGAATGCTACCAGAAATAAATTCCGGCGGAAAGCCGGTCCGGGTTGCTCAGGTTCCGGTTCGGATCTCCCACCCCCTGCGCTCAGACTGCGGAGAGTGGAACCCCTCCTCCCCCCGCCCTTCACATCATCGCTTTTCCAGCTCTTTATTTAAATCATCACGGAGCGGAAGACTGCGCTTTAAAACGGGTTTCCGTGCTGCAGTGCAGCTCCGTCCGGGAGAGCGAGGAAACTGAGATCAGTGTGAGAGTGGAGAGTTTTATTGATTTTAAAGTGATTTTAAATGGAATTCTGTGTGACACTCCTCATCCCCGGGAAACTGCCCGGAGGAACACTCTGCCCGGACCCATCAGAGCCCGGGAGCACTTCCGGGGAATGTGTGTGTGTGTGTGTGTGTGTGTCCTGCAGCGCCTCAGACTCACGTCACTTCCGGGGACTCTCTCTCTCTCTCTCTCTCTCTCTCTCTCTCTCTGTGTGTCCTGCAGGTCCGGGTCAGGATGTTTTCGGCAGCGCTCAGGCGGACTGTGAGTTTTTCTCTTTACAGAACTCAAAACCTGGATTAAAAGTTTATTAATTTATACAAGCGTTGCGGTAACTTAATGCGAGCCTGGGGATGAGGAACTCAGCGCGGTCCTGCGGCCGGTGTTGGGGTGTTCCTGCGGCCGGTGTGGGTGTAGCCGGTGTTGGGGTGTTCCTGCGGCCGGTGTGGGTGTGGCCGGTGTTGGGGTGTTCCTGCGGCCGGTGTGGGTGTGG
>JAPEKO010000020.1:13370017-13380828 GCA_027576075.1 Cathorops hypophthalmus
GCCCTGTGATGACCTGGTGACTTGTCCAGGGTGTACCCCGCCTCTCACCCATAGTCAGCTGGGATAGGCTCCAGCTTACCCGCGACCCTGCACAGGATAAGCGGCTAGAGATAATAGATGGATGAAAATTAAATTGTGAATGTTATGGGTATAGCAGAAATACATTAAAAAAAACTGGAATGTCCTGAAAAGTAAGAACAACTGGACATTGAATAGGTCGGCCAAGGAAAATAACAGCAGCTTGTAGCGTCACCGCATAAAAAAGCTTAAGTTAAAAGAACTATGCACATAATAAGCCACATGGTATTGTTTTAAGAGCAGCCTCAAATGTCTGTGTAAATGAACTTGTTGAAAGCCTGGCCATATGCTGCTCATTCTCTTTTTTCTTTGATGTATTAATACGGTTGTATATGTTGACGTACAGTATTCTAAAGGGTAGGAGAAGCCTAGACTGATGATTGGGTCTCTACGCTGTCACTCACTTTGTCCCCGTCATGTGCACCCATCTCTCTCTGACCATCACTAACCACATGGGTTAGGGGGGTGGAAGGGGGTAACGTAGCTGGATGGTCAATGTCTCCTAATCATAAGGCCTCATCGACCCAGCCAACCAACCAACTGGAAATCAGCAAAGGGCAGAGAGAAGCAGGAAGAAGGAAGTGGAGAAAGAAGTGGAAAAGGTCAGTGGATGGAGACAGCTTTTTCCCCAAGACACACTCGCGTGCAGTATATTGCTTGGTGGATTCTTTTCCTGTGTTTGAAGCAAGCACCATAGTTTTGTGGGCCCAGCATACAGACTTGTTACCAAGGTGAGGTTGCTCCTTTTTTCCTCCTGCACGCATGAGACTTTACTGGATCTACATGACTGACTTTGTGGGTTATTACCAGTCCAGGAACTGAGGGACTTTGAGCATATTAATCCTTGTTGTTGTTCATCTATTGGACACAAACGCATTGAATGTGGAAACTTTATTCTAAGTGCAGTAACTGAGCGAAACTCTTTCATCATCTGTAAGAATCAGAAATCCAGACTGCAATTCACAAAGAAATACAGAGATGATCAAATGTTCTGGAATCAAGATGAACATTTATCAAAGTGATGGGAAGGCCAAAGCGTGGTGAAAGAAAGGGATGATCTGCAACATACAACATACTCTCATCAGTCAAGTACGGTGGAGCTAGAGTCATGGCTTGGGCTTGCATGGCTGATTCTAGAACAGGCTCATTATTCTTTATTGATGATGTACAGTAGCTCATGATGGTAGCAGCTGAATGAATTTAGAGGTCTACAGAAACATTCTGTCTGCCAATTTACAGAGAAATGCATCCAATCTAATTGGGAGGAACTTCTTCATGCAGTAAGACTCAAAACACATTGACAAAACAACAAATAACTTAATCGGGGGGAAAAGTAGAAGGTTTTAGACTGGCTAAGTCAATCAGCAGACAAGCTGATCACAAAAGAAACAAAAAAGCATCACAAAAGAAGAATACAGCAGTTTGGTGATGTCAGTGGATCACCAGCTTGATGGAGTTATTGCAAGCAAAGTACACACAACTAAATATTTAACAGTTACTCCATGAAATCGAGTCGTACATGAGCTGACAGCCGGCAAGGCATGTAGCACCAAGTTGCCTATAAGCCATGTACGATGAGATTGAGTGAATAACTGTTTTATTCTATCCATATTCACTGGATTTTGAGAAACAGAGCATTTTTATTTTTAGCAAATTCGATAAATAAAAACTTTGTTTATACGGCTTATTTCATGTTTACCTGCTATACCTCAAGTGCCCTTGACTGTTTATTTGCACCAATTTACGTGTGTGTGTATAATATGAGTGTTTAGTCTATGTCTAGTTCTCATCTAGAGTGTTTATACTGTTTATATTGTTTGTTTAGAGTTTAGTCTATGTCTAGTTCTTATCTACAGTAGTGTTTATACTGTTTATATTGTTTGAGTGTTTAGTCTATGTCTAGTTCTTATCTACAGTAGTGTTTATACTGTTTATATTGTTTGTTTGAGTGTTTAGTCTATGTCTAGTTCTTATCTAGTGTTTATACTGTTTATATTGTTTGAGTGTTTAGTCTATGTCTAATTCTTGTCTAGAGTGTTTATATTGTTTGTTTATGATTGTATAGTCTATGTCTAGTTCTTATCTAGAGTGTTTATATGGTTTATATTGTTTAAGTGTTTAGTCTATGTCTAGTTCTTATCTCGAGTGTTTTACTGCTTCTATTGTTTGTTTGAGTGATTAGTCTATGTCTAGTTCTTATCTAGAGTGTTTATACTGTTTGTTTATGAGTGTATAGTCTATGTCTAGTTCTTATCTAGAGTGTTTATATGGTTTATATTGTTTGTTTGAGTGTTTAGTCTATGTCTAGTTCTTATCTCGAGTGTTTATACCGCTTCTATTGTTTGTTTCAGTGATTAGTCTATGTCTAGTTCTTATCTAGAGTGTTTATATGGTTTATATTGTTTGAGTGATTAGTCTATGCCTAGTTCTTATCTAGAGTGTTTATACTGTTTATATGGTTTGAGTCTTTAGTCTATGTCTAGTTCTTATCTAGAGTATTTATATTGTTTGAGTGTTTAGTCTATGTCTAGTTCTTATCTAGAGTGTTTACACTGTTTATATTGTTTGACTGTTTAGTTTATGTCTAGTTCTTATCTCGAGTGTTTATACTGCTTCTATTGTTTGTTTGAGTGATTATTCAATGTCTAGTTCTTATCTAGAGTGTTTATACTGTTTATATGGTTTGAGTGTTTAGTCTATGTCTAGTTCTTATCTAGAGTGTTTATACTGCTTCTATTGTTTGTTTCAGTGATTAGTCTATGTCTAGTTCTTATCTAGAGTATTTATATGGTTTATATTGAGTGTTTAGTCGATGTCTAGTTCTTATCTAGAGTGTTTATACTGCTTCTATTGTTTGTTTCAGTGATTAGTCTGTGTCTAGTTCTTATCTAGAGTGTTCATACAGTTTATATTGTTTGAGTGTTCATTCTAGGTCTAGTTCTTATCTAGAGTGTTTATACTGCTTCTATTGTTTGTTTGAGTGTTTATTCTATGTCTAGTTCTTATCTAGAGTGTTTATACTGCTTGTATTGTTTGTTTCAGTGTTTAGGCTATGTCTAGTTCTTAACTAGAGTGTTCATACTGTTTATATTGTTTGTTTGAGTATTTAGTCTATGTCTACCTCTTATCTAGAGTGTTTATATTGTTTGTTTATTTGTTTGAGTATTTAGTCTATGTCTAGTTATTGAGAGTGTTTATATTGTTTGTTTATTTGTTTGAGTTTTTAGTCTATGTCTAGTTCTTATCTAGAGTGTTTATATTGTTTGTTTAAGTCTTTAGTCTATGTCTAGTTCTTATTTAGAGTATTTATATTGTTTGTTTGAGTCTTTAGATAATAACTAGACATAGACTAAAGACTCAAACAAACAATATAAACACTCTAGGCTATGTCTAGTTCTTATCTAGAGTGTTTATATTGTTTGTTTATTTGTTTGTTTGAGTCTTTAGTTTATGTCTAGTTCTTATCTAAATACTCAAACAAACAAACAATATAAATACTCTAAATAAGAACTAGACATAGACTAGAGTGTTTATATTGTTTGTTTGTTTGTTTGTTTGTTTGAGTCTTTAGTCTATGTCGAGTTCTTATCTAGAGTGTTTATATTGTTTGTTTGAGTCTTTAGTCTATGTCTAGTTCTTATCTAGTGTGTTTGTTTGTTTGTTTGAGTCTTTAGTCTATGTCTAGTTCTTATCTCGTGTTTATATTGTCTGTTTGTTTGAGTCTTTCGTCTATGTCTAGTTCTTATCGAGAGTGTTGATATTGTTTGTTTGTTTGTTTGTTTGTTTGTTTGAGTCTTTAGTCTCTGTCTAGTTCTTATTTAGAGTGTTTATATTGTTTGAGTCTTTAGTCTATGTCTAGTTCTTATCTAGAGTGTTTATATTGTTTGAGTCATTAGTCTGTCTAGTTCTTATCTAGAGTGTTTATGCTGTTTATATTGTTTGAGTGTTTAGTCCATGTCTAGTTCTTATCGAGAGTGTTTATACTGTTTATATTGTTTGTTTATGAGTCTTTAGTCTATGTCTAGTTCTTATCTAGAGTGTTTATACTGTTTAAATTGTTTGAGTCTTTAGTCTATTACATCAAGAACTGAAATACAAACCAGACTGGAACAGGATGGGCACTTTAAGAGGAAATCAGCATGCTTTTACAACCGACTGAGGGGGTCTCAGCTACCCAGTTATGAAGGCCTTAAGAGATGTTGGGAGAGGGATATTGGGGAAGAGATATCTGGTGAAACATGGACGCAAATTATTGAATCATGGTTTAAAGTATCGAGAGAAATGCAGACCCTTTTGATTAGTTATAAAATTATCAATAGAACTTATTGGACCCCATGTAAAATGGCATGGCTAGGACTTAGAAATTCTGACGTGTGCTGGAGATGTGAAGCTTTTCGTGGTACTTTTGTTCATATGTTGTATTCATGCCCCATGATAGACTTACTATGGTCTAAGATTATTTCCTTTATTAACACTGTAATGTCTTCTATTCTGGTACAACAACCGCTGCTTTGTCTATTAGGTGTGTTACCAAAGGGAGGTGGTCTAACTGTCCACCAGACGATATGGTGTAGAACAGCACTTATTACTGGATGCAGGATAGTGCTGCGACACTGGAAAACAGAAGAAGTTGTACAGGTGAAGGAATGGTTTGATGAGATGGCCAAGATTGCTTCCTACGAGCGACTTAGTTATAGGTTGCAAGACAAGGAAGACTTATATATGAAAATATGGGGCCCTTATTCCACAGTATCTTGATACAATGGTGGGTTGCACCCTTAGGCTAACTTCTGTCACCAGTCTGCATTTGTATGTATATATTTATATTGGTATAGTAACACTGTCTCTGTTGGTCTCCCTCTGTACATTTGTTTGTCTTTTTTTTGTCGAGGCTCTATTTGGGCTTTGTTTGACTTATGTTATGGTATATGTATGTATGTATGTATGTATGTATGTATGTATGTATGTATGTATGTATGTATGTATGTATGTATGCATTTTCCTTGTTGAAAACTAATAAAAAGTGAATTACAAAAAAAGAATAATATCCCTCGGACTGATGAGACCAGTGCCAAGTTTGGCGAAAAATAAACATAGCATATCACCACAAACACCTTGTAGCAACTGTCAAACAGGGTGGTAGAAGGGTGATGATTTGGACTTCCAGCCACTGGATCAGGGAAACTTGCAGTCATTGAAAAAATGACAAATTCCACTTTATACCAGAATATCCTTCAAACAAATGTGAGGCCATCTGTCCAGCAGCTGAAACTACAGCATTTTGATATGATATGGTAACATCTCTGCAGCAGATAAGAAGACATTGCAAAGAGTAATAAAGACTGCACACAAAAAAAAATCAACAAGCAGCTGCCTGCCCTTGAGGACATATACACATCCCACTGCCTGCAGGAAACATGCTGCATCCTAAAGGACTCATCCCACCCCACCCATCGGCTGTTCCAATGTCTGCCCTCAGGCAAATGTTACAGATCATGCACCACAAGATTCAAAAACAGTTTCTATCCCAAATCTATCACTACACTGAACTCTGCTCTGAAGTCTGACACACACACTCACACACAATATAATCAATAACATGTCATTCTACCCATCCATCCATCCATCCATCCATTATCTGTAATCGCTTATCCTGTTTGACAGGGTCGCAGGCAAGCTGGAGCCCATCCTAGCTGACCATGGGTGAGGGGCAGAGTACACCCTGGACAAGTCGCCAGGTTATCGCAGGGCTGACACAGAGAGACACAACCTTTCACACTCTCATTCACACCTACAGTCAATTTAGAGTCACCAATTAGCCTAACCTGAACTGAAGCAAGGTTGTCAAAACGAGTGCGTCAAAATTTCTCCAAAATAATGTGAGAGACTGCTAAACTCTGACAGAAAACATTTACTTCAAGTTATTTGTGTGAAAGGTAGTTCTACAAGTTACTGAATTATAGGGTGTGCTTATTTTTTTCCCTACCCAGTTTCTGAATGTCAATTTACTTCCATTCATCCATCCACCCATTATCTATACCGCGTATCCATCAGGGTAACAAGGGAAGCTGGAGCCAATCCCAGCTGATTTCAGGCGAGAGGCGGGGTTCACCCCGGGCAGGTTGACAACCTATCACAGGGTTACAGAGACAAACAATCATTCACACTCACATTCACACTCATGGGCAATTTTAGAGTAGCCAATTGACCTACTCCACATCTCTTTGGACTGTGGGAGGAAACTGGAGCACCCAGAAGAAGCCCATGCAGACATGGGAAGAATATGAAAACTCCATACAGAAAGGCACTAATCGGCCAGCAGTTTCGAAGCCCAAACCTTCTCGCTATGAGGCAACAGTGCTAATCACTGCAACACCACGCTCCACCTTGTTAATTTACTTTTTGGACGACCCCCCCCCCCCAAAAAAAAACCTACATATTAAAATCTGTTGTGTTTTTAGTTGTTACCTGAGGTTATTTGTTTGTTTTTGGAAGCTGGTCAGGACCAAACAATTGTTATTGAGGCCATGATAACGGAAACATAGAATTGAAGGAGGATGTGCTTTCTTTTTCACATGTATGTCTTATCATGAGAAGTTCCTTTCTTTCTCCATACTCTTCTCTTCCCATCATTCTGGAACTGGATGATCTTTGGATGTTATTCCAGAACAGTCTCCCCCCCTCACTTAGATTTGTATTTTTTGCAAACGAATCTAGTCTTCCTGCTTTTGAGGCTAACCAGTGGTTTACATCTTGTGGTGAAGCCCCTGTATTTGCTGTGTTGAAATCTCCTCTTGATTGTTGACTTTGACACTGATACGCATACCTCCTGTGTAAAACACTGTGTAAAACGGGATGGAAAGATTTGCAAATCATGGACATTTTCATTGAAAATAGTACAAAGACAATACATCAAATGTTGAAACAGAAATTTTATTGGTTTGTTGAAAAATATGTGCTCATTTTGAATTTGATGTCAGCAACACATTTCAGAAAAGTTGGACAAGGGCAACAAAAGACTGAAAAAGTTGTATAATGCAAAAAACAAAACAAAAAAACCCCCATCCAAACTAATTTGATTACTTGGCAACAACTCAGTAACATGATTGGGTATAAAAAGAGCGTCCCAGAGAGGTGGAGTCTCTCAGAAGTAAAGATGGCGAGGGGTTCACCGCTCTGTGAAAGACTGCGTGGGCAAACAGGGCAACAATTTAAGAATAACTTTCCTCAATGTAAAATTGAAAAGAATTTGGGGCTCGCATCATAGCCCACATCGGAAAACGTCAATATGAAAAGGTTGCATGAGAATAAGAATGTCTGGTGTGAACATATGAAAACATGGGAACATTGCCAATAAGGAAATTGATTTCCTTGGAAGACTTGCGTCACTTCATGAAAAACGGTTTTTCCGGACATATGCGGGAGTATGCTGTGATGATAAAGATTATATAGATTGTTTAGATTTTTGTTATAGCCTAACCCACATTGGAAAACATCAAGATGAACAGGATGTGTGGCAATAGGACTGTATGGTGTGCATGGGCAGTGGAGCAAAAAGGAGGTATGCAGCATATGTGAGGCATGGAGGTGCACGACCGGTACTTTTAAGAGCTTATCTCAGTCATCAGCCATCTACACATGCATATCCAACATATTTTTGATTTGTTTTTCAGGTTGGTTGGTTGGTTGGTTGTATTTTATTTTTGTTGACATTTTTATTGATATAAAGAAATCTTTTTTCAAAAATACAGCATATTCTTTTTTTTCTTTAGATTTTTGGGCTTTTTTCACCTTTTTTTTAATTGGATAGGACAGTGTAGAGACAAGAAATGAGCGCGAGAGAGAGAGACAGAGAGGGATCAGGAAATGACATCAGGTCAGAATCAAACCCGGGTCCCCGGATTCATGGCATTGTGCCTTATCCAACTGAGACACAACACCCCAGCATATTCTTTTAAATAGATACACTGTTGTCTACATTCTTAGGGTTTAGATAGGTGTAGGGGAGCTTCAGGCTCTTGTTGTGCTCCTCGATGCTACTTGACAACTTCTCCAGGGCCTTCGTAAATTTTTTAATATGTTTGCACGGAACCTCTTCATCAAACAGATCTTCTGGGAAATATCCAAGAGGATACTGCAGAGAGTGATAAGAAAATAAGATGCTGATATGATGAACATGTTTAGAATTAGGCAACATGACACCAGTGAGGGTGAAGATGGCAAACAATGCCACCACAGGTGTAAGTCGTCCATATGTCATCGTCCGTGATATTTAGGCTATATTCTCCAACTGGGACGCATGCACACGTGTGTGTGTTTATGTGTATATTTCTGTTTGTATTTGTGTTCCATTGATTAAACCTCCATTACATGCCATCGTGACTCAAAGCAGGAAGTTATGGCATCCAAAAAAATTGGGGGAAATATAATATGTATGACTCTGAACTTTGAACTGAGCAAATGTTACATCATTCAACATTGCTTATCCCACCTTTAATGCTGTATTTTCCCCCAAATCTGTTAAATATAAAGGCGGTCTTTAAACATGACTGTCAATGGGCAGTGCATACTCACGTGATCTGTTGACTTTGTGCTTAGCAATTTCAGAACAGCCATTCCATTGACCGTTGTGCTGACATTGGGCAGTGTCTCCATGATGGTTTCCTCAGTGGTCTGGCCTTTCTCTTTGGGTGGGGGCTTTCGGAGTGCAGTGGGGAAGTTGGGCATCCAGCCACCGTAGTCAAACTAGGGAAATATGACAAAAGAGTATCTATCTATAAATGGAAGGAACGTCTGTCTGTGTGTTTGTCCCAATTTCAGAACAGCCATTCCATTCACTGTTGTGCTGACATTGGACAGTGTCTCTAAGATGGTTTTCTCAGTGGTCTGGCCTTTCTCCTTGGGTGGGGGCTTTCGGAGTGCCATAGGGTAGTTGGGCATAAAGCCACCAAAGTCAAACTAGGAGAATTTCACAAAAGAGGGTGTGTTGCACAGGAGATACAAAAACAACAAAAAACAATGTTAGAAGACCATCTGTCTGCAAGCAAAGCTCAGGTCGTTTTGGGCAAAATCATCTGTCAAAACACTTAGGATAAAAAGGACACAATTGAGGGCAACTTAGGTCAGTTGTCAAAAGCAAAATATTCTTTTGGGGTGCTTTATTAGTGCTGTTATGGTTTTTTTCATTCTTTCAAAAAAATTTTACAAATTGATTGACATGCAGATAGTTATAAAAAATTACCTGTCCATTGTTTACAGCAGCATGCTGGCCAGATGCTGTAAAGATCACCATGGTAATGAACTTGATGAGGTCACACACTGTCTGAAAAGACTTGGGTATTCCTGAGGAGTGAAATGAAGACGTAAATGAAATAAGGTCCCAATACCTTTCTGATCTCCTTGCACCTGTGGCAAGATAAAGATGGGTTAACACCTCTTGAACATCAGATCATTGTATTGTGTTACAGCAGACTCGTTCCACACTACAACATAAAAGAGACACAACAACACAGTTAAAGCAAAATTGTAGTTTATTGAAAATTATACCAAAAACAATATATATTTTATAGAATGTCTAGGGGAATGTGAATGTATGAAGTGGTGTGCTATGGATGAAATGGAAGAGTCAGTATCGGGATATTAGATGTAAAGGCAGACAAAAATAGAGAGACATGGAGAGTGAGATAAAGTAAAAAGAGGAGGAGGAAGAGAGAGAGAGGGGGGGGGCAGTGCAAGGAAGAAAATGAAAAGGTGCATACACGAATGAAGAAAAAGTGCCTAATGAGAGAGAGAAGGGAAGAGGGCACAGGGGTTCATATTAACAGTCATTGCATTTATATAGCTAGTTAGTTTCTGCCCATTCTTTCTGCACATGCTGCAATTCCTCTCTTACATTTTTTTTTCTATACCAATCCTTTAAATTCACATTAACCACATGATGCAAATTATGTGACCTCCCGCAGTATTCTGGAGAGCTGTAATATCCAACTAATAGACAAGATAGACAACTGTTAAGTTGAATGCTAACTTGTGTGGTTACACACACACACACACACACACACACACACACACACACACAATTTGTTTTGACATTACATCATTACCATTCTGTTGCAATTTTGAATCATATATTATATATCACTTTTAAGGGACATTAATTTGATGTATACCTGTGCTGCTTCTTTCCAGGAACCCGTAGGTAAAAATCTCACTGATCCAGTTCTGCAGTTCTGTGTCCTTCTGCGCATCCTCATCAGACTTGTAGTAATGTTGCAAGACTCCTGCAACATACCTGCAAATGATATTTGTAAGTCATGTAGTTCTAAGTAAAAATCTCTCTCTCTCTCTCTCTGCCATGGTAAGTAAGCATACTTGTTGATGATGTTCCACAGTTTCATGCCATCATCTCGGTAGTAGTAGTTGGAGATGTTCTCCAGGCCTCTCTCAGAGATGTTCTCAGGCAGACAGAGGGAGCTGTAGGTCAGGGCTTTTGTTGCCCGCTTTAGCAACTTCTTCAAGGCGTCACCTCCAATGCCTGTATACTAGGATTAAACAGATTAATACACGTTTGGACATACTTCTAGAGAGTAAATCTTCCATTACTTCTGATTATTTGCTTTGTGCATGTCTGTTATGGTATTTCATTTTTTCTGTAACATGTGTGTGTGAATGGTTGTCTGTGTCTATGTGTCAGCCCTGTGATGACCTGGCGACTTGTCCAGGGTGTACCCCGC
>JAPEKO010000020.1:14779813-14791624 GCA_027576075.1 Cathorops hypophthalmus
CTATGTTCTATTGTGAATACAATATCAGTTTTTGAGATTTGTAAATTATTGCATTCCGTTTTTATTTACAATTTGTATTTTGTCCCAACTTTTTTGGAATCGGGGGTGTATATGTTTTCCTGTATTGTTTATTTTTTGTTTGTTTGTTTTAACTTGCCTTAACCTTGTTTTTACTTTGTAAGGTGTCTTTGAGTATTTAGAAAAGTGCTCTATAAATAAAATTTATTATTATTTATTTATTTATTTATCTATCTATCATTAGTCAACCCCTGCAATGACAAATTGTAAATAAACCTGTGATGTTTTATTGTCGCTTGCACACAGAGCTAGAAAGTTCTGAGCGACGTTGCATTTACCGTATGTTTAAGGATTAAGTAAGTTTTGATGTGCAAAGGCTCTAAACTTAACTTTAAGGTTAACCCTTCGTCTTAACCGTTCGCACCCAAAATTATATGTTTTAGCTATTTATTTATTTATTAAAAATGATACGTATCATAAAATCATATTTAATTTTCTGTACAGACGAACAAATAGTCCTGAAACGTGGCATGTACTCCTCATATCATAGGGACCGTGAAGTGAAATGCATTCTAGGCACATTGACATTCTTCTACACTATTGGTGTAACTATTGATTAGTTCATAAAGTATTAGAACTTTTCAGAGTTATTCATTGAATGGTTGCACAGGGGAAGAGCCAAAGGAGGAAGAGACAATGAAAAGAAAAGCAGCATCGCTGATGAAAGCGAAGGAGAAGAAAGGTGCAGCCAAATCTGCAGCCAAGGACAAACCTGCTGAGGTAATGAGGATGGGGGAACAGCAGGGGGCAGCACACAACAGCAGCATTACAGTGTGTGTGTGTGTGTGTGTGTGTGTGGTTTAGGAGCATAGCCGAAGTAAGAACAAGCCCAAATGGGAGGACAGGGAGGTGAGAACAAGGTCATCCTCCGCCTCAGTAAGTCCAGACTTCGAGAGCACTCCACAGCAGGACCACATCAATCCTGAAGTGCTGGAAAGATACCGATCCACTCTACATCAAAAGGCATGGACACACACACACACACATTGAACTGACATGGTCAGCTGCCCAAACCCATTCCATCCATACAGCCTCTTATCCTGTACAGCGTCGCAGGCGAGCTGGAGCCTATCCCAGCTGACTGTGGGTGAGAGTCGCCAGGTGATCGCGGGGCCGACACACAGACAACCATTCACACTCACACCTACGCTCAATTTAGGAAACCCACACACGGGGAGAACATGCAAACTCCGCACAGAAAGGCCCTCGCCAGCCACGGGGCTCGAACCCGGACCTTCTTGCTGCGAGGCGACAGCGCTAACCATTACACCACCGTGCCGCCCTAGTTAGATTACTCGTTACTAAAAAAAAAAAAAGTAATGCCGTTTATTTCTAACACCATTATTCCCATCACTGCTGAACGTGTAGGTTAGAGTCTGAGTGATTGTGTTGCTTCATTTAAAAAATTTTTAAAAGTACTGTTTGTGTGTAAATACTGTACACGGATTGAGTGAGTAAAAACGTATTTAAATTCTTCAACCAGGAAAACCCCAGATGTGAACAAGTGTATGGAATTGAAGATTGAGATTTGAAAAACGTTATTCGAACCACTCCAGATTGGTTTGAACGCTCCTAATCCTTCTCATAATCAGTCCTTGAGGCAGTTCATTGGGTCTAACTTGGCCTTTCCCTCTCCCCTCCTACACAGAGAAGCAAGGTCCGGAGCGGAAGCGCATTAAAAAGGAGCCCACCAACACCAGGAAGCCAAGCTTGCCGTTCGGGATGGGCATGCCAGGAATCCGGGCTGGGTACCCGCTGTCAGAGCGGCAGCAGGTGGCTCTTCTTATGCAGATGACAGCGGAGGAGTCAGTAAACAGTCCAGGTGCGTGCTTGTCATGAGCGCCACGTCCTGCAAGCCCCCACAAGCTCTCACTGTCCCTGCTGCTCTCTCTCCCTCTCTCATGCCATGCTTCGTTAAAACACACACCACAGTACTTAATTAGAATTCCATTTAACAAGATAACCCTCATCAATTCCCATTACGACAGTGAAATAGACCACAGTCTGAATCCATTGCTGTATGACAATGGAAGTGTTTGTACACTTCTTCTAAGCATTTCTTTACTCTTCAACTTGACTGTGCATTTGTTTTTCTCTTACACTGGCCAGCTTGTTTTTACAAAGTGGTATTAGAGAAGTAGGGAAGTGAAAATTGTTGCATTGGGTATCGCCGAGTAATTTTAAAAGGTTTATTCGTGCACTCTGAATTGTGCACCAAACCATACGTAGTTTTATTATTTCAAGAGCACTTGCCTCTTTACTCAGATTTTCCTCTTCGTCTTCAAATGGTTGCACATATTTAATTTTAACAAAGGGGGAAAAAATGTCCCTGCTGTGAATATTTAAAATTCTCACCATGCACACAAGTATTGTTTTCTGCTGACTAAAGAAGAAAAAAAGTTAAAAGTGCTGTCTGCTAACAGCATTGGTTCTTAACGAGTTCCTACATCTCCAACCTAAATCCAGGCATTTTTCTGCATCTAGTGCATCACATCTAATGTACTAAACACACTGAGAATTTTAAATAAATACCATTCTGGATGATACCACCCAAAAGCCAACTGTAACAAACCATTTCCTTCAATCTTTCTCGTAAGAGAGAATAAACGAGACCAGAAAACAAGAGGCCACTGTTTGAGCTGTGCATTCGTTGCCCAAGACTGCCATCCGGAGGCAGCTTTGAGTCGTCATGACCTTTTCAGCATGCAGTGTGTTACACTTGGACTCCATTGCACTGTGTGTCATGTGCCTCACAAATGCAGTTCTGTTTGGTTTTATTTTTAGACACAACACCAAAGCATCAGTCACAGTCAAATCTGGGTCAGAAGGGAACACCAAACTCCGCCTCAAAAACCAAAGACAAAGTGAATAAGCGGAATGAGAGAGGTGAAACACGGCTGCATCGGGCAGCCATCCGCGGTGAGGTGCGCCGCATCAAGGAGCTCATCAGCGAGGGAGCTGATGTGAATGTAAAAGACTTTGCAGGTGAGGAGTGCATTCATTGTTGCAGCCTGAGAAACAGTACAAAACTACAAATAAGGAATGATTGTCATGTTTAAGAAGACAAAAAAAAAACGTCTGTTACGTCTTCCAGGCTGGACCGCACTGCATGAAGCATGCAACAGAGGGTATTACGAAGTGGCCAAGCAGCTGCTGGCAGCCGGGGCCGAGGTCAATACCAAGGGCCTGGATGATGATACGCCTCTACATGATGCGTCAAACAATGGCCACTTTAAAGTAAGCTTTGTTCAAGCATGATTAGTACATCGAACCAGGATTTCATGGCACTTTTTTTCCAGGAATTTTTCAGCTAGTGAGCAATTCTGTTTAATCCAGCCATTCAGACTTTTTTCGTTCTTTTGGTTATTTGTTTTCTAGGTGGTGAAGTTACTTTTGCGGTATGGAGGGGACCCTTGTCAAAGCAACAGAAGGGGGGAAACGCCGCTGAAGGTTGCAAACTCTCCAACCATGCTTAATTTGTTGCTTGGAAAAGGCACTTACACTTCTAGTGAGAGCTCATCAGGTATGTGCTGTATATAAATTTCTTTTAAAAAGCCAAATACAAATCTTGAAGTTCTCTCCAGTAATTTTTTTTTTTTTGTGCCATCAGAATCTTCAGAGGAGGAGGACGCGCCATCGTTTGCCCCATCTAGCTCTGTTGATGGCAATAACACAGATTCAGAGTTCGAGAAGGGCTTAAAGCTGAAAGGGAAGCCCCTCGACCCGCCCAAATCCATCACCACGCCGGTCAAGGACGAATACGAGTTTGATGAGGATGACGAAGAGGAGCGCGTCCCGCCTGTGGATGACAAGCATTTGCTCAAAAAAGACTTCCGCAAGGATCCCGTCAGCAAGGTCAACAACTTCATCTCCATCCCCAAGATGGAGGTGAAAACTTATTCCAAAAGCAACTCACTCACACCAAAGAAGCCTGTGCGTCGGATACTGTCAGATAGCAACAGCTCAGATGAGGATGACCGGACGTTGTGTTTCACGCCAGCACCCACGCCAAGGCAATCTGCTGCTCAGAGCAACACCAAGAGTAGAGACTCGAACACATTGTGCTCCAAGCAGCAGAAAGACAAAAGCAAAGTCAAAAAGAAGAGAAAGAAAGAGACAAAAAATAACATCAGTAAGGAAGTGCGCTTTGGCAAAGTGAACGACAAGTTCTGCACCTCCGACTCTGAGACAGGCGATATGGAGAGTGAGGATGATAAGGGCTCAATGCCTGTTTCGAACTGTGTGAAGGATTCTACAACTTTGAGCCTTAAAGAATCTAGCGTATTCAGCTCACTGTCTGTGTCTTCTTCCTCCTCTTCTCATGGGAGTTTGGGCTCTCAGAAGCTTACACAATCTCTGGCAGAGCAGCACCCGAAACAGTGGAGGACAGACGGTTGGAAGACTGTGTCCTCCCCAGTTTGGTCTGATGTCAGCTCCCTCTCCGACTCAGTCAGAACGAGGCTTTCCAGCGAGTCTGACTATTCCTCTGCAGACTCGAGTGTTGAGTCAATAAAACAGGTGAAGAAGAAAGCACAGGAGAAGAAGAAAAACAATACGCATGCCAGTGTGCTAGACAAAAAGAGCTCTGACTTTTATAAGAACTCAAGCATGGATGGAACCGTTTCTAAAACAGACAAGGACGGAAAGGTATTGAAAAAACACAAAGTAAAACATAAACACAAAAATAAAGAAAAGGAGAAGGTTGCAACTTTAGTGTTGAATCAAGACATGAATGAAAAATTTGTCAAGAGCATTTCCTTCGACTTTGACGATTCTCGACAAGAGTCACCTTCCGAAAGCAAAGTCAAACTCTCCAAACATGAAAAAGATCATTTTAAGAAAGAGGACAGGTTGTCAAAAGTTAAAGCTGAAGATAAAGACTGGACAGGGAAAGAAGTTCAAAGAGTATCTAAAGAAGAGAAGTCCAAGAAAACAAAGGAGTCGAATAAAGATAGAGCAATTAAAGATGAAAAGGACAAATCTTTAAAAACTGAAAAGGAGAAAGGGATGAAGGACAAAGAAAAGCCTAAAGAGGAAAAACAAAAATCCCATAAAGAGGATAAAAAGAAAAAGTCCAAGGATAAGTCTCTCAAAGCAGAAAAAAAGAGTGAGCAGAGAGAAGAGAAGCATTTTAAGGTGGAAAAAGACAAAACTGTAAAAGAGGAAAAGTCAAAGAAGGATAAGACCCTCAAGGAAGAACCGGACTATGAGGACTATGATATGAAAAATCCTTTTTTAGAGGATACCAAGATGAGCGCATCAGATCATGACCGATGGCCATCAGACCTTTCCTCTGACAGCTCTCTCTATGAAGATGATAGTTGGGATGCCCCCATGAAAGACTACAAAGCCAATAACAATTCTGTGAAACTGATTGTGGAAACGATGAAAGACGAAAACAGGGACCGGAAAAAGGACGGCAAAGTTAAAGACAAGAAGTCGGAGCATGGTGACAAGCGCTTTGACAAAGATCTTATTTCCAAGAAAAAAGAGAAGGAATCCTCTGACAAAGGAAGCGACAAAGGAAGCGAAAAGAAAAAAGACTGGACTGACAAACAAAAGCTGAACTCCAGTCACTCCGAAAAGGAGAAGAAACGAAAGGAATCGGCTGATGGAGTCATCAAAGAGAAGAAAGAAAAGGAGTCAGAGTGCGGCAGGGACAGGAAAGATTCCTACGAGTTTACCAAGGAGCGTAAAGACTCCAAAAGCAAAACGGAATGCTTGAGAGATGAATACAGCATCGAGACCTTCTTCAAATCCGAGAGTGAAACAACGCCGAAGTCTGATCCCAGGGAGAGGAACCACTCTGGAAAAGAAAAGGAGAAGAAGGGGGATGGCGTGGAGAAGAAGGACAAGTTAAAAGGTGAAAAGCACAAAGATAAGCCTAAAGATCGAAGTTTGGACCAGGAGAAGCCTGAGAAAAACTTGGTGGACAGGTCTTTGAAAGATAAAGACATTGAAAGGAGCTCCAAAGACAAGAAAGATGGGGCTAAAGATAAACACAAAGATTCTCACAGTAAGGAGAGGAAGATGTCATCTGAGCAGAGTAAAGACAAGAAAGAAAAAATATTCCAAGACAAACATGGTGAAAGGGAAAAGGATTTTCTTGAATTTAAAAAGGAAGAAAAGAAGAGTGAAAAGGTGAGGGAGAAGACCTGGTATAAAATTGAGGATATATTCACGGATGAGAGTGAAGATGAGAGTGATAATTACAACGGAGGGGTGGCAAAATTGAGCGATTCTTTTGGACTATTGGACTCTCACCGTAAAGACTCCACGCCTGATAGAGATGACCTAGATATCCTGACGGATAAACACAGGAAGTATTCTGGGGAGGGGAAACAACACTCGACAGAAAATAAGAAGGAAAAGGAGCATAAAGATAAAAAGAAAGAAAAGATGTTTGATGCAGGAAAAGAGAGAAAAGGCTCAATGGAAAAACACAAAGATAAGAAAGACAAGGATTCAACTGATATAAAACACAAGGACCGCAAAGACCGAGCGTCTGTGGACTCGAATCAGGAAAAGAAAATCCGACAGAAACCAACAGACAAGAGGGAGCTCACTGAGGAAAAGGGCAAAAGCAAATACAAAGACAAACCAGACCATCTGAAAGATAGAAAACTTTCTAAGGGCAGTGGTGAGAATGAGAAATCCTTGCTTGAGAAGCTAGAGGAGGAGGCCATGAATGACTACAAAGATGATTCCAATGATAAGAACAGCGAGATGTCATCAGACAGTTTCACAGACCGGGGGCATGAGCCAGTTTCAAGCAGCTTCTATGACTCCTCAAATATCACCTTGCCAGATATGTCAGAGGATCGAAGAGAGTCACTGTCCATCTCTAACCCACAGGACAAATTCAGAGAGAAAGAGCGGCATAGGCATTCCTCTTCCTCATCCTCCAAAAAGAGTCATGAGAAGGAGAAGGGCAAGAAAGAGAAAGCTGATAAGCGGGACAAGTCGGAGGAGCTTAGAGAGTCCTTCGGCCGCAGAGAGAGCCTGCCGATTGAGAAAGAGCCCATGCCCCTGGAAGCTGATCCATATACTTTTCCATATGGTTCCAAGGGTGATGGAGAGGATGACTTGGACAAAACACTGGAGTTTGAAAAGGAAATGTCCAAAAAGGATAAGACAAATAGCATCATTACTAGCGAAAAGATTAAAGACAAAAAGAAGAAAGAGAAGCATAAGGAAAAGGTCAAAGAGGAGAAACACAAATATTCAGATGGTTTTGGGTCTTTCCGACACATCAAAGACGAGCAAAAATCTGGACTGAAAGAGAGCCCTCAAGTCACAAATTTAAAAGACAAGTCGAAAGAAGATAGTCCAAAGTTTGATGGCAAAAACAAGGACAGAAATCGGGACATTGCAGACAAAGATAGAACAGATTATAACAAGACCAAGGATAAGCTCAATGACGGCGACAAGCTCAGCCAGTCAAAAGACACCACCCGGAAAGACACTCGCCCACGTGAGAAACTTCTGGTTGATGGTGATCTCAGACTAACGAGCTTTGGTAAAATGCTTAGTTTAAAGGATCAGGAGAATGAAGAGCGCCATAAGAGACACAAGGAGAAGATGAAACAAATGGAGAAATTAAGGCATAAATCAGGAGATCCAAAGTTTAAAGAGAAAATCAAGTCCAGCGAAGATCTCAAAAAGAACCGCAGTGATCTCTCATCTAAGAAGACTGGCACATTAGACTCTGCTTTGAAAGACAAGAAACTTAAAGATGTGAGCCTTCCATCTCAGATGATGTCCCCCGATAGAAAATCACAGCCACTGGACAGCCAAAACTCAAAAGACTGGCTAGCAGGCCACCAGATGAAGGAAAATCTTCCTGCTTCTCCACGACCTGATCAGAACAGGCCAACAGGGGTCCCCACTCCTGCATCTGTGATTTCATGTCCAAGCTACGAGGAAGTCATGCAGACTCCTCGTACACCATCCTGCAGTACAGAGGACTACCAAGAAATCATATTCGACGGACTCGACTGTCAGAACTCTTCCGCAATGACCATGTCAATGAACGCCTGCTCCCCGACGTTCTTTGATAGATACACGTCACAGAACTCATCCCATAGTTTCCCAGAAGGAACCTGCATCACACCAGCGAAAAATATGCAGTTACCCCTCGAGAGTCGATCAGTCACCTCTGACGTCAGAAGACCTCTAGAAGAAGAGTTCAAAGCAGAAGCTGACAAGTTTCTTCGACAGCAAAATGCACCTCAAGAATTCGAGTCTTCTGCCTCACATCTTTCTGAAGACAAAACCCTCCCAATGGAGAGACTAGATGGTCTTTCGTCTTCATACCCCTCACCTCACATTAACATGCTGTCTCCAAGGCCTGATTCAGCACAGCCTGTACCCGATAGAGCTTCTGCAGCCAGTTCTGGGAATGATGCCAGTGAACTCCCTCCAGAGAGTATGTACAGTTATCTCATGAAGCCCTCGACTCCAGTCCATAGATCTGACGCTCAGTGTCTAGACATAGCTGCTCCTCTGACACCAGCTCCTGCGGCTTTGCCTCCAATGGACATTGATGATCTGTCTGAACCACATCAAAGTGAGCCCAGTTTGTTGCCCTCTGATCCAGTGAGTGGCAGTGAATATTTACCTCCCCTTGTTGAGGAGCAGGATGAAGATGAGGAAGAGGATAATGAAGAGGAGGAAGAGGAGGAGGACGACGAAGAGGAGGATAATTCGGAGGAAACGGCTGAAACTCAGATTGCTTCAGATCAGGCCATGCAGTCTACTGAAGACCCCACGTATTCTCTTGGATTAGAAGATTCTGTCATGAAGACTTGGGCTGACTCTCTAGATCGTAGAGAGCCTGAAGTCCTTCCACTGACACCCACTCATCCTCAAGACAATAACATGGAAAACTCTTGTGATCAGTCTATAGGGTGGAACTCAGATGGTCTTATGAAATCTCCCCATGAAAGTTATGGAGAGGTTGAAGCTGCGGTTTCAAAGATCAGCAGTCCATATTCACACTCTGATTGTGACCTTCCACCTATTCCGACCGCAATACCTGTCCACTCATCCATGACACCCCCTTATTCTACATATTCCAGGTCATACCAACACATTTCAGAAAGTCATTATGACGTACAGAAAGACGGCGTAGAGGATATTTCTTCATCGCCGAGACCTGAAGCAGAGTCTGCAGAATCAAACTTCATGCCACCCTCCTCAACTCGACTAGAAACCTTCTTCACAGATATCAAACCACATGTTGAGGAGAATCAAATGGACATTGAGCCATCGTGTGTGGCACAAGAGAATAGAGAAGAATCACTCAGTTACCCTCAGGGCAGTCTTGCCCAACCAGTAAGCTGTGAGTCTCACTGGGTTGACCCCTTTCCTAACGCAGTTGACGAGCTAGATCCTTTGAGTCCGTTCTCTTTGACGGAACTTGCCTTCCCAGAAAAAGAGATGCATGAGCCTGACGTTACAACCTCAGAGACAACAGAGAACAAACATCCTCCTCCTGTCCCAATAAGACCTTTGGAAGCAAGCAAAGAGCTTGGGGTATTGGATGTTGGCTTTCCCAGTTTGACCAAGCCTCCATGCTCGCCTGTAGTTGTTCCTCCATGCGAGTCTGCTCAGGATTTGGAGCCAACTGCCCATGAAGAGAGCTACAGACCCCAACATGAGCTCGAACCAGAACCTCACAACATTCAAGATGTTCCATCAATTAAAGAAACCATCCAGGAAGATGTGCATCTGTTTGATGACCATGATGAGGGTGACGGCAACATGTATTCAGATGTTGATGGAGAGAATGACCAGGAATATAGACAGAAAGACACAGCCCCCGATATGCTGGTGGCAGTAACACCATGTTTGGAACCACTGGCGCCTTTAAAATCAGATCAAATTGCGTCTAATCCCGTGGTTGTCTTGGGTACATCGTGCAACTCTTGCCCCCCTGCTCCAGTCTTGACTGTCACATCATCCAGCACCCCCCAAATATCAGAAACTTTGGAGACAACGGTCAAACTCCCAGTTGCACCTGCCACAACTGAGGCCCCCAAAAAGGTTGAGGAGATAGCTCCAAGAATGACTCGCAATCGCGCACAGATGCTGGCCAACCAGAGTAAGCAGAACACTGCGACAAGTGTCTCATCTTCCACAACCTCCTCTCCTGTTACGACAAGCATCACTACTATTTCTCCATCCTCTCTTACCTCTGGAGAGAAGGAGCCGATCAGTACCATCCCTGCTCAGGCTTCAGCTCCTGTTCTCGTTACCAAAACTAAAGGCCGCACTGAGGAGGAGGATGGCCAGACGCAGCATCCTCGCAAAAGGAAGTTCCAGAAATCAGGCCAGCAACAAGTACAGGTTCAACTTGTCAACACAGCGATGCAGCAAACACGGGAGATGATACAGCAAACGTTAGCAGTTATAGTCAATGCCATCAAGCTGGATGAAATTGAGCCATACCACAGCGACCGCTCCAACCCTTACTTTGAGTACTTACAGATCCGCAAAAAGATTGAAGAGAAACGGAAAATCCTTTGCTATATAACACCACAAGCTCCTCAGTGCTATGCAGAATACGTGACGTACACCGGCTCCTACCTGCTAGATGGCAAACCACTGAGCAAACTACATATCCCAGTGGTAAGAACAGCGTTTTGCACAATAACACTACCTTTGTTGCGTTTACACAACTTTATAACAAACATTAGGAAACCAGCATTTCAAAATTTATACCAAAAGAGAGATTTTCGGTTCTGTCCTGCAGATTGCTCCACCTCCATCTTTGTCTGAGCCCTTGAAGGAGCTCTTCAGACAGCAGGAGGCAGTAAGGGGGAAACTGCGACTGCAGCACAGCATTGAGCGGGTAAATCCACCAACTTCATCACCCACACACTGCCTGTTTCCTACCCCTGAATCCCTTAGCATGCTTTAGGAGTCATCCTGTTAAAATTGATCGCTCAGCATAAAACCTTTTCGAGTGATCAGGTCTTCTGTATAATAGAAAAGCCCTGTATCTTGAAATGTTTTTTTTTTTCCAAACTGTACAAAGTATGACATAATACAGTCAAATTTCTCATTTCATCTTGCACTCATCTGATGTTTGGAAAATTCTACGTACCACCTTAAATGTTATCGCAAGGGTCAGAGTGTCTAGACTGGCCTTACGAACGTCTCGAAATTTTATTTTCCTTTTCTATAGGAAAAGCTGATTGTGTCCTGTGAACAAGAGGTCCTGCGAGTTCACTGCAGAGCGGCCAGGACAATTGCTAATCAGGCTGTCCCGTTTAGCGCTTGCACCATGCTTCTGGATTCCGAGGTTTACAATATGCCATCAGAGAGCCAGGTAAAATACCTTTACTCTCACCGTGAACCAGCCTCGCATCTCAATGCTAACAGTTCCACAGGTGTAGAATAATTTGCTAAATGCTGATGTGTTTTAACAGGGGGATGAAAACAAATCTGTGAGAGACCGCTTTAACGCCCGGCAGTTTATCTCTTGGATTCAAGACGTGGACGATAAATATGACCGCATGAAGGTGAGGGTCTTACTGATGGAATTCTTATGCTGTACATACTGATGCACTACTTAAAGGAAAACTCCGGAGTGAAATGCTTTCTAGGTCTATTTTCGCATTATTGGGAGTGCATACGTTGAGTTGTTACCACAATCACGTCAATCGGATGTGTTTTGAGAAAATTCGTTTTTTGTGATTTCAACCGGAAAGCGCTAACACGGCAGTG
>JAPEKO010000020.1:17187525-17201467 GCA_027576075.1 Cathorops hypophthalmus
AGCTGTCAAAGGCCTCGGCCTTAAAACCGGTTACCGCTGTGACGTCACACACTCAGGGCTGGCTGGCTCAGCGGGGCAGCTCGAATGCCAACTTTGCGGTCAAGTTTAACTCTCAAAAAATTATTTTATTCCCATTTATGCAGCATACAAGAGTCAAGGATGGAGATACTATCTACCCAGAAATGTATTTAAAAATAAAGGTTTTGCGTATCTCCTTTAAACATGTTTACATTTTAATGGTCTTTACAATACAGTAATATGCGGGTGCATCGTGGCGCTGTTACTTAAAAAACACACACTTGTTTTGTACTTCTGACCATGGTAACAGAAAAACGTCATCTGAATACTAGTAAATATTTAGCAAACTGTAAGTATGTACGTACTGCAATTAGCTTCTGAAGAATACATTACTTGATAAATGCATTATTTCCTGTATAGTATGTGTGTATGAGCGAGAGAACAGAGAGCATATACTGTATGTAGGTCAGAAGTTGCTGCAGAAGAATGATCCATGCATAAATGATATGAAAATAACAGTAACGGTACAATGAGAGAAACTCCAAATGAGCTCGGAATAACATGTGTGCCTTGATAAATAAAACTGATCAAGGGATGGTTTTAACCTTACTGTAACTGCATCATTCAACAACACAATTTCAAGATGGAAATTATAAAAATAAATAAAAGGTAACGACTAACAGAAAATATTTGTATTTCTTTCTTCATTAAAGGGCAAAAGTAAACTGAAAATCCAAAAGTTAAAGGCACATCCTCCTAGTTCTGGATAATACCATGCTCATTCAGGTTAGGGAATGTTGTAAGAGCCATAACCGATTTAGGAGAAACAAGGACGACTGAGTGATTATGCACAATGTTATCAAATGGAGTTACACTTAAGATATGACAAATAAGGCGATAAAGGATTATTTCAGTGTAAAAGTGTGAACCTGGGAGCCATGCCAGACTTAGAACTCAATCTTACAAGCAGGGAATGACTCATCCTGCATCACAACGGTGCTGCTGCTGGCCAACACCATGATATTCAGCTCCTGCTGCTTCTCGTGGGTCTGTTGGTACCACTCCCTCATTACTTCTGTGTCATGGGTCGGGATCAACGTCACCTGAAGCAGTGCAGAGGTCCATATTTAAGCATCATCAGCTAGTGCTTTATTATCTTCCAAGAACCAAGTTGAATTAGCATTATTTATCATGCATGTTTTCTCAAATGAGATTAATAATGCACATATTACATCAATATATTCATTGGCCATGTGGCCATTTAAAAGACGGGTTTTGTCATACTTTTGTCTCACTGTCCTTACTATGTTAGCGTTAGGTGCTATTTTGTTGTTGGCCTTCACAAATTGAAACTTGTGAAGATGTATGAGAAGTCCTACCTGTAGATTAGACCCCCAGTGTGCTTTTCCCTCCAGCAGGGCATCCAGGACACCACGGCTAGGCTCTCCACTGCTGGAGTCATTCCCACTCACTACATAATAGGTAGAGCGCACACGTTTGAAGAACTCCTGGTCGACATTTTTAGCACTGCAGTGGTTGGGAATGTAGGCCAAGTCCACAAAGATTGGAGAACCAGAAGGTGCAGCAGAACTGGATTTTGCAGTGTTTGATCCTGTTGAAAATAAGGGCGTGAACAGTGAAAAATCATATAAGGGAAGCCTTAACTGAAATCTACATTTTGGACAAAGCTTTCTGTTCTACTTTCTTTCACTCATTAAAATTTTGCTGTATATTTAACGGCAGGTAAATGTTGAATACATCCAAATGCATACCTGAAATAGTTTTAATTCCATTGACAAGGCCCTTGCCCGTGTTGTGACTTGACTTGGACAGATCATCATCTAAGTCCTTCTTCTTCAGAGAAGTGGTACGAGGAGAGGAATCCTTTGATGGAGACCTCTTACGAATGGCATCAGCTTTCCTAGCCGGTGATCTTGACTTACTTGTTTTGCGAAGGCTCTTTGTTTTTGAGTCTTTCTTTAAAGGTTTGTCAGTAAGACTGGAGAGAGCATCTGGGTCTACCATGCAGACATCAGGACGAGGTGGATAAGGGGCTGGATCCATCATTGGTGAGGGCAGTGGATCATGACTTTTCTCTGGCCGGGATGAGAAGTGCTTTCCACCATAGGCTCCAGATGACTTGTCCACAGGGAGATAATCTGCATCCTCATCAGATTCTGCATTTGCTTCTGCTGTAATGGAGGGACACTCCTCTGTTCCTGGTGGAACATCAGAATCTGTCTGTGAGGGCAGAGATTCGCTGACAGAAGTTGGAGGTGTGTCCTCTCCAGCTAGGCCAGTCCCTGCAGCCATGGCTCCAGAAAGGCGCTGTGATTCACTGTCCTCTCTGTAGGAACCATGCTGCGGTTGGTTGTAGGATTGTTTCTTGCTTGATGGTTGCTGCTGATCTGCATTCTGGCTTCTCTGTTCCTCATCTTCCTCATCACTGGACAGTTGGCAAATGCTTGGGTTGATAAATGATGGAGAGGTGTCTCCCTTCCTCTGTTTGTACTCAGAGGAAGAGTAACCTGGGGAAGAGGAGAAAGAGCTGGCACCTATATATGTATCAGAAGGATGATCTAAGTCATCATGCCTGCCTGGATCTTCTTTATAGTACGATGATGGTAAAGACTGATCTGCAGATGAAAGGGAAAGAGGACGAGGTGGATGCTCGGGCTCCTTTTCCTCTTCTTCCTCATACTCATCCTCATGACGGTAATGAGGTGGTGATTCTCCTGGGTAGACACCTCTTTGCTGCTGCAGCTCCCATTCAAACGGGTTCCTTATCTTGCAGGCTTCAAACTTCTCACTTTTCAGTTCAGTTTTTGATTTTGTAACCTTGCTGGTGTCAGCAAAGGCTTCTGGTGCTGCCATGGTGACTTCTGCAGGACCATTTGCAGTATCTGGCTTTGTAGTCTGTGGTACTGAAGAAGTGTATGAAAGCACATCTGGAAATGCGCCTGCCTTACTGGCAGAAGACCGTTTTTCAGTCACAGAAAAAGGATCATCTTTATTGTCTGCTTCAACTGTAAATGGAGCTCTTTGGTAGTGCAGTTTGTCCTGTTCAGACTCACAAATGTAATCTTCCTCCTCTTCGCTGCTCTCAGTGTCTTCATAATATTGTTTCTTGGGTAAATCAGTATGAGGTGTTGAGGAAGCACCAAACAGATCTTTTTTCAAAGTGTCTTTTTCAGCAGACTCAGAAAGGAGACTGTAAGGTCCAGTAGCACCATATTCAGCCTGCAAACCTGTATCTGCTTCCCATTCTGGCTTGTAAAAGCATGCACCCTGAGGGCCCTTGTCCAAAGCACTACTTGCAGAGCTGGCAAGTTCTTCTCTTTTATCCACTGCAGAGGTAAGGGGGAAAGAAGGTAAGGGCTTAACCTCCTCAAAAGGTGATAGCGGTGAAAACCTTGCTAAGCTGGATGTGGACTCAGCTGTGGTGGTGGCAGGAGTCATCTTCTCTGATACCTCCAAATACTCATCTTTAACCAGCCCACCAGAAGTGGAGAATGGTGAATCTATTACAGGTGAGTGCTCATCTTTAAATGGTGAATACTCATATCCAACACTGGCAGGAGTTTCTAGCTCATCTCCAAACTGGCGACTAGTGGAGAGAGAGGCGGAGGCAGAGGAGGAGTGACTGTATGAGGAGGAGGAGGAGTATGCTGTGGCTGATGTAGTTGTATAACTGAAGCCTGGTGAGACAGAGTCTCCAGGTTTTTTTGCTAAAATATCTGGTGTTTTTTGCTTTTCAAACTCAAGGTCTTTGTCATCATGGAAATATTTGTCTTCACTTGGTTTTGTGGACAGGGCTAAGAAAGACTGACCATAGCTCTCATCTTTGTTGTCTAAATGACTGGATGGAACAGACTTTTTCACCTCACCATAAGAATATTCATATCCAGAATATTCTGTCATGTGGCTGCCAGAGAGTGGTGATGATGCTTCCTTTTTACCCATTTCAAAAGGTTCCTCAACATTTTTTTGACTCTTTGTCGGTTCAAAAGGAGTAGGAGCTGGGGGTGTGTCACAGCTGACAGAGCCAAAACCATAGTCCTGTGAGGTGTCTTTCTTTTCCTCCTTGAATTCAGGTGGCACTATGCCGGTGACACCACATAACGGGCTTAATTCTTTCCCTGGTTTGTATTTTGCATCTTTTTCCATATCACTGTCACTGACATGTCTCCTGTACAGATCATCATCATCATCATCTTCATCAGTATCTTCTTCTTCGTCATCATCGTCATCCTCTCCATGGGCTAACATCTTCATGTCTAGTGCACTTGCTCTTGTCACCTCGCTGAAAGACTGAGCTGCCAAAGAAGTGCTGCTTTTTGCAGCCAAATAGCCAGAAGTGGTAAGGTCATCTTGATAACCACTTAATGGGGTATCAGCTACTTCTGTCTTTCCACTAACAGTAGATTTATCAAATTGAACAGAAAATAAGTCTCTTTCTGGTGAGAAAGAATGTGATGATTTCTTGGCCTCTGGTTTAACATCAGTTAATAAGTCTGCAGATTTTTCATCTAAAATGTGTCCAAAGTTCGAGTCCACACATGTTTTGGTTTCACTGTTTGATGATAATGATGACACGTCCTTTAGGTGAGTTTCCTCGAATTCTGACATCTTTGTAGCTTCCATTAAGGTATATATGGAATCTTTTTTCTCTGTTTCCTTCAGGGTTTCATTACGTTCAGACTTACCAGTGCAGTCTTTTGGTAAATTAGGAGAGTATGATTCCACCGAACTAGATTTACTGTCATATACATCAGAATATGTAAAACTCTTCCCTACATAAGGTGTATCCTGCCTTGCTTCTCTCACATGATCATCTTTAAGACCCTTCTCAGACTGAGGGAAGGAGTACAAGTTGAAGTGTACACTTTTATCACCATTTTTGGAGGTCACAGTGGAGTCATCTCTCTCTGACAATGACACGTCTTTTTCGCTGTAGGCTGTTAACACTGAATCAAACTTGTCCTGAGGCCCTTTTATGCTTGAGTAAGTGCATTCTTCGTCTTCACTCTCGTCCTCCTCTTCAGAGCTCAGCATCTGGGACTTGTGTTCTTTCTCCAAGTAGGTCATGTCTTGAAGTTTATCTTTCTTATCCGCTTCCTCTTTCTCATTTTTAATTAGCTTTTCTTCTTTTAAAGCTTGTGGCTCACAAGTGTCATCTTCATCAAGGAATGTGCTCTCTCTCTCTTCTTTGTATTTTGTTTTAACACCGGTCTTAAAATCTCCCTTTCCAAGATGTTCTTCTTCTTCAACTACTTCCTCTTCACCAACGTCATCATCTTCTTCACCTGAATCATCAAATGTTGCCCTTGTGCTAGACAAACCACCTTTGAATGTGTCACCTTCAGCCTCCATTACTTTAACAGCTTTTTTGTTTGCATCACTGTCTACAACCGTTTCATGTTTAGTTAACATTTGAACATCATATGTATCCTTGTCCATTCTGTCCTCTTTCTCCATTAATAAAGACTTTGGTGCCTTTTCCTCAGTAGGTGAATAACCAATGCTAGTAGGGCCTGACTGTGTAGGTGAGGCCATTCTCATGGTGCTATCATCTGGACTTGCACATCTCTCTGATGGTTCTGAAGCACCACTCACCTCTGGGGTGCTGGAGACGCAGGGTGCAAAAGATAGTGTTTTCCCAGCACCGTCTGTTTTGGGCACATCTGGAGAAAGGACTTTTTCTGCCTTTTCTTGTGAGACTGAAGGTGCTCCAGGTGAAGAAAGAGGTACCGTAGATGAGGGGCATTTATCAAGCTGTTCCTGCACTGTGGCAGATGCGTAACTCTCATGGAGTTTTCCAAGAGGCATGTCAATGTTGGGTGTCTGGTCGTCTTCCTCTTCTTCTTCTTCATCATCATCTTCATGTGCTTGAGTGGTGGGTTTTCCAGTAGCGTTCATCTCTGGAGCAGTGGGTTGGCATTCTTCTGATGGAGGTGACTTGAAGCATTTGTCTTCTTCTAAAGATGATGTTGGAGAAATTGTGCCAGCTGAATGTAAGTATTCTTTTCCTTCTGTACGACCAGATGATTGCATACTGTTCGCATTGTCCAAAAGTAAAGAGCTTTTTCCTATTTCCTCAGTTGGAGGTGCTGTCACAGATGCAATAGACTGATCTTCAGTAACCGATGCTGCAAAAGAAGATAATTTGTCATACTCCGTAATTGAGGTGGCTGACGATATATGTTCTTCCTCAGCCAATGGTGCTGCAATGATATTTGTGGAATATGTAGATAAAGGTGGCTCTTGGCCAACACTGGTCATCTTTGCTGTTAAATCAGGTGCAACAGATATGGTTGGAAGTTTTGTGTCTTTTATGCCACTGAAGAAAGAGTCAGGTTGATCAGGGACGGAGACATTGTCGTAACGGAGATGAGGAATCCTGTCCTCTGGCTCTTCATGGATCTCCTCATCAGAAATGGTCTGTTCGGTCTCTGAGTATCCAGGAATCGTTTCATCTTGGATGAATGAGATGTGCTCAGTGGCACCAGCAGGTTTGATAGTTTTAGTATCAATTTGTTTGGTGTCCCAGTCTTTACTAATATTTTCTTTTTTTGTCTCCTCAGTCTTGTATTTCAACTCTTCCTCATGAACTATATCTTCTGCTTCCTCCAGCTCAGCTTTTTCGATAACATCCTCTTCCTCCTCACTGTCACTCTTTTTATGTTTCTTTTCAAGCTCTTCGTTCTTCTTTATGTCCAGGCATTTTTGGTCATCTGCCTTCCCTGTGAGATCTGAAGTTTTAGCCATTTTGGTCTCAGTGTTGTATTCGTCCTCATAGTCATCTTCTGTAGCAGCGCCCTCATCCTCAAATTTGTCTGTTGTTTTTATTAGGGATTTATTTGTCTTTTCTCCATACACGTTCTGTTCCTCATGAGGGGATTCAGTCTCATTGTCAGTAGTGGGTATTCCTTCATCTGGAGATACAATATGTGTGACTTTTGTGTCAGGATAAGATTCGAGGTTTGAAAGCACTTTGCTCTCTGCAAGTTCAGAAAGTTCCTCTTGTCTGAGTGCTTCAAAATCTTTGGTAAGGTCTTCTGGGGAGGAGACCAGGGATCTGTCATTTTCCTGTATCTCCTTTGAAACCTGTTTTGCAGCAGGTCTGTTCTCTCGCTCTTTGATTGCTTTTGTTTTTTCTGTCTTCGGTTTGGTTTGAACCTTTGCTTTGTTGAGAGTCTTTTTGACCTCAGGGGTGAAGGGTTTTAAGTCAGGTTTGGTGATCTTCCTTAATTCTGGTTTACCTGAATCGGTCTTCTTTTCTTCCTTCATTTTGGATTCCTTATTGTCATCTTTCTTAACAGATTCTTGCTTTTTTATTTCTTTCTTTTCTTTCTTTATCTGCTTCTTTTCTTTATCTTTCTTTTCCTCCATTTTGGAGGTCTTGGCATGTTTCTTTGGAGATTTCTCCCTTAACAACTTCTTTTTCTCTTGCTTTGCTGTATCAGTGGTCTCTGCACAGGTTTTCACTGGTTTATGAGGTTTAACACTCTCTTGCAGTTTATTTGGTTTCTTTTCCACTTTAGTCTCTTTTACTGAGTCGCTTTTTGATTCAATGTCCTCATTTGCCTCTTTCTTGCTTGCTTTAGTAGTGGCAGGTATTTTGGGTGAAGACTTGAGGCTTTCCTTGCTATCAGTCCTTGGCTTAAGTTTTGTTTGTTTCATCACTGAAGGGGGCCCTCCAGATGATATGTCTTTTTGAGTAGCAACTGGATAACGCAAGAATTCGAGATGCCTTAGCTTTTCCAGTCCCTCAAAAATTTTGTTCTGTGGTGCATTTCCAGGAAACAATACCCTCACTATCTTTTCTGTAGTGCTGGCTGGAACCCAGACAACAAGGGCTGTTACTGATGTAAGGTATGGAACAGAAATTTCTCCCTCTTTGCCATTGGCCAAAGTGATGCCAGTCTTAGCCTTACTGTTACCTGCCCACTTCTGCATGAAAAATTGCATTTCTTTACTGTCCTTGACTGGATTTAGAATGTACATATCTAATCTGCCAACACCCAATTTGTGAAAAAGGGTGACAGGCTCAATTGTGTTGCTAACAACTCGATACAGGGGCTCGGGTTTGATGCCCAATTTGCTGAGGTGCTGCAGTGTAAGAGATGCCTCCTCAATGCTCCTTTTAACTTTCAGAGTTGATTCCGACATCTTTAGCTTTTCTGGAACATTGAAGAAAACCACACCAAGTTCAGGTGAAATCAGGTTTTTCATCCATTCTCCATAGGCATTTGAGCCTTGAGAATGGTCCTCTTCCTGTTCTGCAATTTTTCTCCTCAATAGTCCATTTATCCCAGGGAGATTGTCAGCTCCAATGTGGGTAAGCAGAACAGAATCGATCCTATCCAAGTGTCTCACCAGTTTCCAGAAGCAAGATTTTTGCTCTGAACCACCATCAATCAAAATGTTAAAGCCGTTGACTGCAAACAGGGCTGAGTCACCTCTGCCTCCAGGGAAGATATAGCAGCATGGCTTGGACAACTTCAGGAATCCCCCTGAGCTGGGTGGCTCCAGGAGCTCAAATGGGGAAGCAACATCCACAGTCTCAGAGACATAATCTGTAAACTCTGTAACGCCCTCCATCTCAGGCAGCACAGGGTCCGGGTTAAATCTGTAGTCCAGCAAGTTCTGCTCCTGGTCGAGCCCTAGGGAGCTCCAGGCCCCCTCTCCTTCACAACACACAGTCAGACACGCTCGCTCACCTGGACTTGACTGGCTCAGGAAGTTCTTAATCTGAAAAAAGTGAAACAGCAAAAGTTTAATCCATTACAATTTGATTTTTTTATCTATATTTTTTCAATATGCAGCATGTGTGCTGGGTGACTTGATTAAATAATCTTTACTGAATTAACAGTTTCCGGCAGCACAATAAATGCTTACTCTTTGACTTGTAACGATGTCAGAGAAATTCTTCCAGTCAAACGCTCCACCTTTCAGGATGATGTCACCACCTTGCTCAGTGCTCTGCCCGCTTAGGACCAGTAACTTGTGTTTAGCTGAGTCACAGAGGAGTGTTCTGATCTGGTTGAGGGGAAAAATATATATATTATGTAGCAGAGATGTAAGATAAGGCTCAGGCTGGGAATGTTTTGGTATAAACCACCATTACCTCTATAGCAATATTTTCCACAGATGGATTCACTAATACAACTGTCTCAAGGACATCACTCTTGTATTGCAGAATTATTTGTCCTGCACAAGGAGAAGGAAAACACAGGGGGAATAAAAATTATACACTTATAAATATGCATGACAAAAATGCTTAAAAAAATAAGGAGGCTTTATCATGCGTGATTGTTCCTGAATATTGTTCCTGAACTAGCCCAAAAGAGCTAGCATATATACTAAAACAGAATAAGATAAAATGCAAGACATTATTATTATTATTATTATTATTATTATTATTATTATTATTAAAGATTATTATTAAAGATGCAATTATATTTAAAGATGCAATTATAAAATTTTCAAGCCTTCACTAATCTCAGGAAAGCATAAATTAAATTCTTTGTAATACACACAACAGTGCATAGCTCCTGTAAGCCATTCTACTGGCTGTTGCCATGGGGATGGTGAGCTAGCGGCTGCCGCCGTTACACTGACCCAGTCTTGGAGCCGTCCGACGCATTGCAGCATTTCTGTGAGAGGGAGTGAAAAAGCCCTCACATCTAATGCATATAAAAAGGTGTGGCATCGCACCAGATCAGTGGCCTCACACAGAGACTTCCAGTTGGCACGTCATGATACATTAAGCATGAATCTCTCATTGGCTGTGTAAAAGCGACAAAGAATAATAGCTTGTTCCATATGGGGTGGGTAATGTTCATTGAATAGGAGGAGGGGCAAGCGAGTTGGCATTTAAATAACATAAATATGAGGAGTGGGGCTTTCCTTATTCTCTTCCCAGCTTAATATGCATGTGTGTGCGATGAGCTTTCACTGTACACACATCTGAACAATGTAAGCCTTACATTTTCAGAGATAAGGTAAGATAATTAAGAATCAGACTGTAATGTGTGTATGTCTGTATAAACCACCATTATCTCAGGACGGTCTAAAAATTGAGTAAAAATGCCCTGACAAAACTATTTTCATGCTATTTTTATATGGTGACCTTTCCATACAGTGGCTTATGTACGCTGTCTTACCCCACTGAGGGCTTTCTACTGTCACAGTGAGCTTATAAACTTAATGCACGGATGAGCAGACGGGCCTTTAATTGTATCATCCCAACCAGTTTTTTTCTTCACACTTGTCCTCTATTCCAGTCTATATTATCCATTTTAAAATTGTACTTACTAAATACTAAAAACATAATGTCCTTGGTTCATTTTCTCTACTGAACTTGAAAAAGGAAGAATTTTCTTTTTGGCAATTCTGCTATATGCACTTCATTTTTATTTACAGGTTACATGTTCTATCCAGGTTTCACTCGAGTGGGTTTTTTTTTAACCCAAAAATAAAACAGTGCAAAAAGTGCTGAAATATCAGTTGACACCAAAATAAAAAGGTGAATTCATTAAAATGGCCTTTACTGTGGTTATTTCTATTCTATTCTATCTCATAATATCTTAGAAAATAGTTTATTACTCTGAAATAAGAAAGCCAAACACAATATTCAGTGTACAGGCATCACGCTGTGACAATATGACCTTCAAATGTGCTTCCAGGAGGAAAACAGAGAATAGATAATGGCATGAACAACAAGAAGAGACAGCAAAGTCCCCAGTGACACTGCACATTCAGACAGATAGGAGCCAACAGTCACATTCTAGCTGAACAGAAACCAATAATACAGCAAAGGATTTAGAGGAAAAAGAAGAATTAAGTACAGTATCTGTACACAGAATTATTTTACGTGTGTTACAGTAAATATAGTATATCTTCCTCCAGATTGACCGTGTGGGCCTGAAAACACACATTTAAAATGCACTGATGCTGACAATGCAACCAAAAGGCTCCTCAGCATGAAGTTCCTCTCTTCCGCACTCCTGCCCTGTAGTCACATTGCACTGGAGCTAACAGTTAACTCAGAGCTCATTTAAAATTGAATATGAATATTTTATTTAAATAGAGGATAAAAAAATAACTTTGGGCCTACACTTTACAACAGTTCATCCAAAAATGCTTGGTGCTTACTGGAGTAAAATTGGTGGGAATCATTACACTGGAGTTCGGCAAAAAAATAAAATAAAATAAAAACTGAGTTTTATGACAACTGATTTAATTCAAAACTAAATTCTTTGCCAGCTGAGCTTCTTATATGGCTAACAAATGGGATCAAGGCTAAATTCATCAGCACATTTTTAGATTACATGCCAAGAAAGATCAATGTCCAAAATTGCAGTGCTGTTTGGTGATTAATTGCCAACCTGAGATGTCTGACTGTCAATCCAAAATGAAATTGGAGTGGCTACATAATTGTGCTGTAAGATTGCCAGTGCCTTACCCACCCATGTGTCTTATTTAAACATCTGCTCTGATTTTCTCAGCATCAAAAATATAGAGATCAATTAACACTCAATTCACACAAAATCCAGTGCTCTTCCTCAAAATCCAGTCAAGACCACATAATAATGAATAATCAAAATCGTCATAGATTTATGGGTACTACAAAAAAGGGTCATTTTTTTTGTCAAGACAATGCAAACTTGTTTTGAGAAAGGCTTAGCTTTTGCAGCTGTGAAAGGTTTCAAATATAAAATACTTCTCAACTTGTGTTTTGAGGTGAAAACACAATTTTTCTTAAGACATCACAGAGTCAGTATAGTATAGTATAGTATAGTATAGTATAGTATAGTATAGTATAGTATAGTATAGTATAGTAGTGAAGATTTTTTTAAAGGGTAAAAAATATTTATTTTCAAAGTAGATGTAAGATATTTCCCATTTGGACCATGATAAAAATCAGAGTGACTCAAAAATAAAACATGCAACTCAAGTATGCACCACACAAATGTAATATTACATATGCATAATACATATGCTAATTTAGTATTACATATGCATAATATACATAATACATTGCTATAGAGCTCCTGATATACATGAAATAGTTTCTGGTTAGGTTCATTTGATGATCACTAAACTTATAAATTGGTGTATTTACTAATTTTACAAAATGAGGGAATTAATATTGAATGTATAAAAAATAAAACAAAATGAAAGTTTGTGATTTACATCATATTCTAACGCAACAGACTATCAGCTCATATCAGTATAGGAATAGAATTAAATTATGCTTGGGAAATAATCTGATTTAAGGAGTTTCTGCAACTTTCATCAACCTAAATGTTAAACATAAATTTAACATATTTTACGTTTGATAAAAATGCAAAAAATAATGCATAAAACAAGTGTGCTATAATCTTAGAGAATAATTCCTTCTTCTATTTTTATAGGTGTTGTCTTTTTTATTTTTTTAAATTGGACTAAATGATAACGATTTGCTTTGATTGTTGTAATGGTAACTTCATCACGTTACCAAACAAAGGGCTGTTTGGTCACTCAGAATTCAATTTTGATTGTTTCTCTTATGTTAAGTGTGATGAGTAACATACAGCATCACTAAGCTACAATACTTGCTTCTGGCACTTATCTGTAAATAATGCTGTATTTTGCACTTCTGGTTAGATGCTAACTGCATTTCATTGGCTTTGTACCTGTACTCTACACAATGATAATAAAGTTGAATCTAATCTAATCTAATCTAATCTAATCTAATCTAATCCATTGCCATCATTAAAACACCCTATATTACACTTCTGTTGAGTTTTTCTTAAATGTGGGTTGTTGTTATGATGGCACTTGGAAAGTTCCTGAATAGAACAGACTTAAGCTGCGTTAAACTACATGAGCGCTCTTAAAGCCTGGTATTACATTATGGCAAGGCCTTTTATATCAATTCATCTGCTTCCTGTCCATCACCACCACCCTTCCATTAATGGAGGTATGAGAGAGGGAGAAAAATGGATAGAGGAGAGGAAAGAGGAGAAGAACAACAAAGAGAAAGTGTGTGTATCCAAGTTAATCTACATTTGATGATTTAGTATGCAGTACAGGCTTCTGCTTTTAATCCTGTTAAGCTTTTTTAATCACATCAATAAAACCAATAAAATCCTGTCCTCCATTCAGGAGCCATTTTCTGGATCTCTTGAAAACCACAGTAATCAGTTTATGTCAATTGAAAGGCCTGTTCTTTAAGGTAGGGTTTGTTGGGTGAAGAATCTTTATAAAAAAGAACACAGAGCTGTTAATACTTCTGGTCATTTCTATTTTTAGGACAGTGCGTTGATTGATTTAATACCAATCATGAAGATAAGAGCTATAGTGAACAAATACATACTGTTGGGTGATATTAAGCTAACTGACTGTTAAAACACAGTTAATAACTACAGAGAACAACTGACCTCAAATACAAGAGGCACTAAGTGGCACATGGCATAACTACCCCAGGCCACTTTTGCGTTGTCATACTCTCTGACAGATGCTCATACTTTTCTTTGAACTCATACACAGATTCAAAGCCTGTTCTTTTCCCTTTAGTAAAGGATCAGGTTCACTGTTTACAAGTTAAGATCTACAATACAGCTAAAATAGCAGAGGTGTAAAAATAAGAGCATATGTGTGTCATTTTTACACTTATGCTGTTAACACATGCAGTGTAAAATTAAGAGTGCTCATAATTACGATGCTCAGTTTAGCAGACTTTCTCTGATACTCTGTTATTCAGCTGAGCTAAGCCAGAATATTCATTCATTCATTTTCTATACTACTTATCCACTGCACACTCAAAAAAATTATTCTTGGCCCCAATAAACATGAAGCATTATTTTCAAGTAAATTGTAACTGAAAGTGGTAAAACTGAAAGTTTATTTGATATGAATAATTAAGGCATGGTAG
>JAPEKO010000020.1:17310436-17321086 GCA_027576075.1 Cathorops hypophthalmus
GAGAGAGAGAGAGAGACAAAGATATACACACAGAGAGAGAGAGAGAGACATAGAGACACAGAGAGAGAGAGAGAGAGAGATAAACAGAGAGAGAGAGAGAAAGAGATACAGAGAGAGAAAGAGAGACAGACAAAGAAATACAGAGGGAGAGAGAGAGAGAGATACAGAGAGAGAGAGACAAAGACATACAGAGAGAGAGAGACAGAAAGAGAGAGTGAGAGAGAGAGAGACAGACAGAAAGAGAGAGTGAGAGAGAAAAAGAGATGCACAGAGAGAGAGAGAGAGGGGGAGATACACAGAGAGAGGGGGGAAGCGAGAGAGAGAGAGAGAAGGACAGACAGAGAGAGAGAGAGAGAAGGACAGACAGAGAGAGAGAGAGAGAGAGAGAGAGAGCTGTAACAGCACAGTGATGATATTAATGTAAATTAATGACATGTACGGGGAAGGTAAGCATCTGTCAACCTGGACACACACACCCACACACACACACCCACATCCACACACACCCCCCCACACACACACCCACATCCACACACACACACACACACACACACCCCGGTGCCCAGGAGAGCCGCTCTAAGGTACAGAACATTATGCTAATGTGTGATTATATAACAGAGCTGCAGGTGATGAACTCAGTGACACGTCACACAGCTGTAAAAACATCTGGTTTAAATCAAACTCATGACTTATTTTAAATAAATAAACTTTTTATTTTCAATAAATTAAATGTAATGTAACGTATGAATGTTGTACAAATCTCATTTCCACAAAAGTTGGGATATTTTCCAAAATGCAATAAAAGTAATAATCTGTGATTTGTTAATTCACGCGAGACTTTATTTAACGAACAAAAGGACAAAGAAAGGATTTTCAGTAGCTTTACTGACCAACTTAATTATATTTCATAAATATAAACAAAGTGAGAATTTCATGCAAGACAGTCAAAAAAAGTGGCAAAATAAGACTGAAAAGTTTATCGGATATTCAATGAACACCATTTTGGAAGATTCCACAATCAGCAGGTTTACTGGGAACATGATCGGGGATAAAAGCAGCAGCACCAAACGCTCAGTCTGGGTAACACCCCTTTCCCACCAAATCCGTTCCGGTGCCGGTGCTGCTTCACAACTCGGTCAACTTGCGAGCCAGCTGAGAACCAGTTTGCTTTTCCATAGCTCACGGTGCTAAGCGGAGCCACGTCATTACGTCGCTGTATACGTCAGTTACGTCGCTGTATATGTCAGTTACGTCGCTGCGTTTGTATAAACCTTGGCACGAACATCGTAGCAACAACAACAACAACACAGAAGAAGCAGCAGCAACAACAATAATAATGGATGACTTCGCATTTGTACAGCTGCTGCTTCTCGTCACTTAAAAATGGCGACCTTACATGGTCTTGCTATTGTTGTTGGTCTTAACAACTCCGCCCCCCCGCTGACATAAGCGGTTATTTCCTCTGGCCCAGAAAAGAGCTGGTGCTAGCCTGGAACCAGTTTTTCTGGCCCCAGAGCCAGTTCTTTGTCAGTGGAAACAGAAAACCCGGTTCCAAACTAAGCACTGGCCCCGAACCAGCTCTGGAACTGCTTTGGTGGAAAAGGGGCATCAGTGAACCGACGACAGGGTCATGGGTGTCAAAGGCTCACTATTCGCATGGGGCACGAAGGCTAGCCCATATTGTCCAATCCTACAGAAGAGCTACTGTAGCACAAACTGCTAAAAAAGTTAATGCTGGCTAAAACACAAAGGTGTCAGCATTAACTTTTTCAGCAGTTTGTGCTACGGTAGCTCTTCTGTCACTCAAATCCTTACACTTGTCCATTTTTCCTGCTTCCAACACATCAACTTCAAGAACTGACTGTTCTCTTGCTGCCTAAGATATCCCACTCCTTGACAGCTGCCACTGTAAAATACTGATAATACACTGTAAAAAACAAGACATATCTAGGGTATTTATATAAAACACCAGGGTATTGAAATAATACTTTAGGGTCTTCTAAGAAGACATGGGTGTATATAGAGGATGCAAGAAAACACGCGTGTCTAGTATAAAAGACACCGGCCTCTATTAGTAGACACAAGACATGTCTTCCAGGCATTGCTAGATACCCTAGACATGTCTTCCAAGTATTTCTAAAGCCCTTTTTATTTACAGTGTAAATGTTATTCACTACACCGGTCAGTGGTTTTAATGTTATGGCTGATCAGTGTATATACTGTAGACCAGCATTTCTCAACCTTTTTTCAGTCACGGCACCCTTCAGAAGGATGCAAATTCTCAAGGTACCCCTATATAAAATATACGCAGTCACGCTGACCATACGCTGACCACGGCAGTGACGACGTGACATGAGAAAAGGGGGCCGTGAGACAAATTTTGATGATGCATGAGGCAGTGATGATCTGCATTAATGTAACTATCATTTTTTGGAATTTTAATTCATTTTATTTATTTCAGTGTTAGAATATGTAATTTTTTGACGGCACCCCTAACGAAGCCAGACGGCACCTCAGGGTGCCACGGCACCCTGGTTGAGAAAGGCTGCTGTAGACTGTCTTTAATGACCTCAATGAAATGTTATTTTGTTATTTGACCTAGAGTACCCTGTATTTTAAAAAAAAACTTATTTCTGATTGTCAGTCATATTTTGAGTTTAATTGGGAACATTGTTCTAAATCATATAATTGTTATTATTCATTTCCAAATACAAAATTTTTTTTTTTTCTTTTGGTCAGGTTGTGTGTGTGTGTGTGTGTGTGTGTGTGTGTGTGTGTGTGTGTGTGTGTGTGTACATTTGCATCAATTTTTAGATAAAGACAAGCAATTCTGTTTCAAAACTCAGTTCATCTTATGAGTCATCCAGGTCCAATTATTTCCTGAAACACTGCACATATAAAACTGAGTACTGCATAAATTCATTACAGCTATTGTGATAATATACTGCAGCTGGTTTTCATTATTCACTAATGTTCTTCTTAACTACTTAATGGTCATGGTTGAGAATAATTAAGCAAACGCATCCCAGTGAAGTGCATCTGAGGGAACTGAATGATTTTACACTGCACAGAATGATGTGAAACAAATCACCACAGGATGCTGAGACCAGTAAAACCAGGTACTTTACTGGTAAATAAAGGATTTGTTGAATT
Source organism: Cathorops hypophthalmus (assembly GCA_027576075.1). Classification (NCBI taxonomy): domain Eukaryota; kingdom Metazoa; phylum Chordata; class Actinopteri; order Siluriformes; family Ariidae; genus Cathorops; species Cathorops hypophthalmus. Next base: position 17,313,590 of record JAPEKO010000020.1, read on the forward strand.
CCTGAATCTCATTGGTCACCAACGTGTTGATTCAATTTTTATAACTGACATTGACAATAAATAGTTCTGGCTGTAATTCTAATCAGAGGTTTATATTAATGTGCTCATTCTGGTACTTTAACATTTCTATAGTAAAAATTTGTTCACAAGGACTAGTATGGGAAATGAGCCACATAATAATGAACATGTTATTTAATTAAAAAAAGTTTAATAGTTGATATGGTTAAATTTTGTCAGGAGATGTTTATTTATTATTTATAGAAGGAGTCTCTATTTTTAGCTCATCCAGCCGCAGGCCAGGCCAGATGAGCTTATGCGATCATGCATCATCCGTCCATCGTCTGTCCACAATTTACAAAAATCACTGCAGAAGGACATATCCTATCAATCAGCTTGACAACAGCACAGAGGAGAGAGACAAGAATGAAGACCACAGGCCTGATGAGAATGAGCATGGGTGTGAGCTGATTTTGAGGACCCCCTCCCCTTCAGGGAACCAGACCCCATCCCCTTTATGGACCCCTACAAGGACCCCATCCCTCTTATGCAACCTGTCCCCTTTTGGGACCCTGTCCCCCTTATTGCACCTGTCCCCTTTTGGGAACCAGATCCCATCCCCATTGAGGGCTCCCTCCCCTTCAGTGAACCAGACCCCATCCCCTTTATGGACTCCTACAGGGACCCCATCCCCCTTACACAACCTGTCCCCTTTTGGGACTTTGTCCCCCTTATTGCACCTGTCCCCTTTTGGGAATCAGACCCCGTCTCCATTGAGGACCCCCTCCCTCTTCAGAGAACTGGACCCCATTCCCTTTATTGAACCCCAAAAAGACCCCATCCCCCTTACAGGCCCTGTCCCCTTTTGGGACCCTGTCCCCACTATTGAACCAGTCCCCTTTTGGGAACTGGACCCAGTCCCTGTTGTGACCTCCTACCCTTCAGGGAACTGGACCCCATCCCCTTTATTCAACCTGCCCCCTTTTGGGAACCAGACCCTGTCCCAGTTGAGGGAACCAACCCCCATTCAGGCCCCGAACTCTTTGATGACCCCGATCCCCCTTTGGATTCCAGCCCCTTTGAGGACCCCAAACCCCATTAGGATTCTGACCCCTTTGAGGAACCCTTCCCCTGTGAGGATTTGTACCCCATTGAGGAACTTGACCCCCAAATGGAACCATATCCCTTTGAGGACCAACACCCCTCTGGGAACATCCCTTTGGGAACCCATCTCCTCTAAGCACCCTGTCCCCCTTCAGGAACCCTTCCCCTTTGAGAACCCCGTTCTGCATCTGCAGCCCACCCTCTTTGATTGTCCCATTGCCTTCATTGGGCCCGTTCCCTTATATGCTGGTTCCTGTCATCAGTATGATGAGTCCTGTCCAGTGCCATGGGCTAAGGAGGAGGAGGGATGAAGAAGACAATGATGAAGAAGCCCCTCCCTGTAGAAGGCAGCGATTGACTCCTGATGAATAACTTGAGGAGCTTTCATCAGGAGGCCCATCCCAATCCTAGACCAGAAGTAGAATTTTCTTATTATTTTTGAGTGAGTTATAACCCTCAACACTTCACATTCATCACCACATTTTCATCAATAGATGTGTAGTATCTGTGGTAAGTATTTTATCCCGAGACTCATACATAATAATCATTAATTTAATAGTAACGTATTTAAATAGTAGTAACAATTTTAGAATAAAGCAGTTCTAGCAATTACTTTTAAAAAATCAGCGTGTAGGTTTATATTTCTGGTTATTGTTAAAAGTATTAGTGTTTAATTGTAGGATGTCATGCATTTATGACGTTTTTAGTATAATAAATATTATAAATTAATAGTAATCAAATTTATATATGGGAGTGGTAAAGTAGAATATAATGTAGTCATGTAAATATGTTAAATATATACATTTTAAACTTATTAATATTAAAATTATATGTGTTTAAGATAAACAGTGTGGCATCCGTCCATCTCGAGAGATGATGGTAGCGCCTTGGCTGGTCATCAGTCTACTTTTCCCCTCCTCCAAATCACTTTAAGGATTCTCCAGAGCCTGTGGAGTAACTTTGGGCAGTTCTTATATACCTTATAAGGTACCCCACTTGGTCCTGGGGCTGAGTTTGCTCTAACCTTCTTGATCACCTCCTGGATCTCCTTCCAGCTTGGCTCCTTCCCATTGAAGTCCAGAGTTGGTGCAGGTGGATCAATTAAAGACTGACAGTGGCCTAGATCTTGCTCCCTGGATTCGTCACCGAACGTGTCTCTGAGATACTGGTGGACTTCAGTTTTGGAGCATGAGAGCTGTTCGCTATGCTTCTGCCCAAGCAGCTGTTTTGTGAACTCAAATGGGTTCGCTATAAAGGCAGTTCATTTCCTGGCCCTCTCTTTCCTCCTTCTCCTGTGCCACTCAGCTCTCCTTAAGGTCATGAGCTTCTTGTGGAAGATGTTATGCAGCTCTGTGAGAAGTCTCCTCTTCCCTTACCTCCTTGAACTGTCTCCTCAGGTTCTTCAGCTCCTGTCGAAGCTGGTGGATCTTATTCGCTCTGTTGCTGATGGTGTAATGGAGCTTCGTTACTCTCTTCTCCTCCAGCCTAAATCTCTCAGCTGCTAGGCTGATTAATGATGGTGGTCATTGTCTGGAGGCATCGGTCAACGTCATCCTTGGCTGTTGCTTCCAAGATGGACTTGGCATCGTCATCGAACTGGAGCCACTCCTTCTCCTTGCAGAAGTCTGGAAATTCCTTGCAGGCAGTGGAGAACTGATCAATCAGCTGTTGGAGGTCATCTTCAGAGTGAGCGATCAGAACTGCATCATCTGCAAAGAGCAGTTCTCTGATGAGGATGGTACGGACCTTTGTCTTTGCTTGTAGTCTGGCCAAGTTGAATAGCTTCCCATCACTTCTGGTATGCAGTTGGATGCCTTCTGTGGAGTTTTTGAATGCAAAGTTCAGCAGTAGGGAAAAGATACTAAACAGAGTCGGTGCTAAAACGCATCCTTGTTTGATGCTACTCTTGATATCAAAGGGCTCTGAGGTCTCTCCATCATAACTGACTACACCCAGCATATCATCATGAAAGGAGACAATGATGCTGAGTAACTGTGGGGGGCAGCCGGTTTTGCTGAGGAGTTGGAAAAGATTTCTTCTGCTCACTAAGTCGAAGGCTTTGGTGAGATCAATGAATGCAACATACAGTGGCATCTGTTCTTGGCACTTCTCTTGGAGTTGTCGAACAGAGATGATCATGCCCACCGTTGATCTCTGAGCATTTAAGGTGCATTGGGACTCAGGGTAGATACAGTTGGCAAGAACTTGTAGTCGGTTGAGTATCACCCTAGCAAAGACTTTGCCAGTGATGCTTAGCAGTGAAATTGCTCTGTAGTTATTGCAGTCACTGTGGTCACTTCATTTTTATACAGAGTGACAGTCTTAGCATTTCACGTGTTGTGGCACCTTGCCGCCTTTCCAGCAGAGGAGGAGCAGCTCATACAGTGGTTCCACCAGGGCCTGTTTTCTGCATTTGATGATCTCTGGTGGTATGGCATCCTCTCCTGGTGACTTTCCACTTTTCAAGGTGTCAATGGCTTTGGCAAGTTCTGATGGTTCGGTGTCCAGTTCTTCTAAGACGGTGAGGTGCTCAATGGCATCTATAGTTGTTCTTTCTGGTGTAGAAGTCTAGGTTGTGCGGAACCCATTATCTCATCTGCTTGGTCTTGTCAGTGATTGTTTCACCAGTCTTGGATTTCAGAGGTGCAGTCTTTGGTTGTTTCTTTGATTGCTTCATACATTGCCCTGATGTTACCAGTATCAGATGCTTGTTGAATGCTGTTTGCCAGTTGGCACCATTAGTCATTAGCACATCAATGAGCAGTTTGCTGGGCTTGCTTGTGTGCAGCCCTGAATGCCAGTAGATTTCTCTGACTGGGATCTTGCTTGTAGTTGATGTGAGCCTTCCTCTTGGAGTCGATGATGGGGTCCAGTTGTAAGATGTTGGCTTCAAACCAATCTGCATTCATCCGTTCTTTCTTGCCATAAGTCTGGGCAGCAGCATCATTGATGGCACTTCGAAGGAAGTTCCACCTGTCTGCAGCATTCTCTGCATGGGTATTTGGCAGCAACTCCATGAGACATTGCATGAACTCTTGATTTTTGGCTGGAATGGCAGCATAGCAGGTGTTAATCCGAGGCTTACAGTTCTTCCTAGAGAGGTGGAGTTTCTTAGACCGAAGCTTTATCTTCGAGACTGAGCGAGTGTTCGGTATCGCAGTCAGTCCTGTGGTATGCTCTGGTGTTCTGTACACTGTTGAGAGAGCTGTGCCTAGGAATGACCATGTCCAATTGATGCCAATGGCCTGACCTTGGATGTCTCCAGGATGCTTTGTCAAGCCTTGCTCTGGAAAAAGTGTTCGTAATGCACAGGCCATGGTAACAGCACAGCTCTAGAAGCCTTTGGCCATTCTCCTTCATCTTTCCAATGCCATGGTGACCCAGCACCGTTGGAAAGGATTCTCGGTCCACTCCCAGTATAGCATTAAAGTCTCAGGAGACAGAGGTGCTCAGTCGAAGGGGCTTGCTGTATTATTCGATCCAAACATTCATAGAAATGGTCTTTGACTTCAGAAGAACCTTACAGGGTTGATGCATAGATACACACAAGGTTCACGGGGCTGGCTATTGTAGACAGGCGCAAGGTGAGTGTGCGCTCACAGCCACCTGAGGGGTATTCAATCATGCGAAGTAGGGTGTTCTTGACAGCAAAGCCAACTCCATGTTCTCTAGGGTCTTCTGTACTTTTTCCCTGACAGAAAAACATGTAGTGTTCTTCTAGTGAGCCACTCTCTGGAAGACGTGTTTCTTGCAGAGCTGCTATGTCATTGTCCAACCTGTGCAACTCTGTCAATTACTGCCATCTTGCTAATGTCTTTTTTTTTTTTTGGAGGTCGTCTGACAGGTCAGTGCGCATGTTCCAGCTTGGAATTCAAAGAGCTGGAGTCTTCGCTGTGTTTCTGTAGTAGTGTTGTGGTGCAGGTTTGACAGTCTCCCTGTTGAACAAAGATGTTCTGAGCCCCAGGCACCTACTAGAGGAGACAGACCATGGTAGGGTCAGCACCTTACTGAGAGGGGGCCACCTGGCTTGAGGCAGGTGGTAGCTGACCAGTGGAACTCAATGATTCCTTCCACCGATGAAGACAACCTGTGCCGTCCAACTCTTCACCAATCAAGCTGGGTCTTATAACCCATAACTGCTGTCTTCTGTGTTGTGCTCTCTCCTACAGGTGAAACTGGAGTGACCTCTCCAGGGTGCAGGCCTGGGCACCTGGGCCTATTGCTGCCCAGTCAAACCGACTGTGTCCGTGGGGATGCTTGGCATTACGCTTGGAGCTAGCTTGACTGCAGGAGGTGCCGGAAGAACATCGTCATTGATGTTGGACCGCCTGAGGGGCTCCAGCTCTGGATTTTTCCTTGGGGTTGACTCTCAAAGTCTTTCCTCTTTAGGGTGTAGCCACAAGGCAGCAGAGGTTTGTGGTCAGTGTTACCCTCTCCTAGATCCCTCACAGTTCAGCGTCACCCATGGTTGCCAACAAGGAGGCACTGAGAGTGTCTTGATGTGGCAGTCGTAGAGGTCTTACGTACTCGGCCCCTCTTTTTGCTCATGGAGTAGGTGTTAGCTGCAGCTGGATGTGGGAATGACAAGCAAACCACACTCGCACAACTGCAGCACTAGAGCACACACACCCTGTGCATAAGAATTTAAGATAAATAAGTTTAAAATTAGGGGCGGCATGGTGATGTAGTGGATAGCACTGTCGCCTTACAGCAAGAAGGTCATGGGTTCGAGCCCAGCGGCCAATGAGGGCCTTTCTGTGTGGAGTTTGCATGTTCTCCCCGTGTCCGTGTGGGTTTCCTCCAGGTTCTCCGGTTTCCCCCACAGTCCAAAGACATGCAGGTTAGGCTAATTGGTGGCTCTAAATTGACCATAAGTGTGAATGTGAGTGTGAATGGTTGTTTGTCTCTCTGTGTCAGCCCTTTGATGACCTGGCGACTTGTCCAGGGTGTACCCCGCCTCTCACCCATGGTCAGCTGGAATAGACTCCAGCTTGCCTGTGGCCCTGCACAGGATAAGCAGCTCCAGATGGATGGATGGATGGATTTCAATGCAACAATTTCATCAAGAAGCAAAGAAACAGCAGCAAATTGGCCAGTTTATTAGTTTATAGGTAAAACTTAGAATCAAGTGCACCATGAGGAAGAAACTGAGTTCAGGATGGTTGAAATAACCAGTTTCCATTTCCTTTTTACAATTTTCCCAATTTATCAAAATGTTTTACATGTTTAGATTTTCTTTGTTATACTACTGAATTCAAAGGCCAGACTTTTACTGTAAAATTAACAGCCAAACATTTTACATGAACAAATTAATAGCAAACTGTTTGATTATATTATCACTAAATGTGTTGTTACTACACATTAAAGATAATTGTATAGTGTATTTTATGGTAGAATGCTGTGGTCGCCAGACATGTACTGAATAAAACCATGATATTTCTGTTACCTGTAGATCAGCATTTTTCAATAACTACAGCCATTTCACTGTGAAATACTGGCTAAACCAGGAGAATTATTTTTTTCTAAATAACAATGAATTAGAAACTAGAGTAACACAATGTATTCAAAACATGTTACTTAGACCTATTGTAAACTAAATTTACTTTTAACTCACACATCTCAGTGGAAAAGAAACTTGTACGCAGGCATAAAAATGGGAGTTTTGATTTCTTTTTGTTCTGTCTGGGATTTTTTTTCCTGTGAGCATTGGAAAGATGGCAATGTTAGTCAGACTGCACCATCACAGTAGCAATAATGTGTGTTAGAGTGTTCCTGTAACTGTTACAATCTTAGCTTTATGTTTTTTTTTTTCAAAAACCATATCATAATACACACACCTGATCTAACTCTAGAGGTGACTGTTGCCATGCCAACACACAGTCTGACTGACAGCTCAATGTGTTTCAGTGTAAAGGACGATTGCAGGAATTTCACACAAACACTTCTCCTCCAGACCCTCATCATCTCACACATCAACTAAATAATATTTGAATGTCTGTCCACTGTAATGGGCACCATGTGTGAAAGGGTTAATTCCTTTCATTCTATATTGCCAAAATAAGGCAGTAATTCACAGGAAAGTTTAAATTAGTTGTGCACTGTCTTTTCAATACGTTGTTATCCGAACTGGCAAGAGATTAAAAAACTCATCTAATGAATTTTGTACTTTGTGTTTAATTAATCTAAATGAATCCCATAAATATTTGCTATAAGGTGCATTTCTAAAATATTTCAATACTACCTATACATACACTGTACAACCTCGATAATACACCCTCTTCTGCTCCCTTTTTGGTCACATCTCCTCAGTACAACACAGAGATGTTCACAAGTCATTTTTTCCAAGTCAAGTCTCAAGTCTTTGTACTCGAGTCCAAGTCAAGTCTCAAGTCTTTG
>JAPEKO010000020.1:19771210-19785199 GCA_027576075.1 Cathorops hypophthalmus
TAGTCAGCTGGGATAGGCTCCAGCTTGCCTGCGACCCTGTAGAACAGGATAAAGCGGCTAGAGATAATGAGATGAGGTGTGTGAGAGAGAGATTGAGATTGTATATAATCTTTCGTCCTACCGCACTCTTTTAACTACACCCTTCCTACTTAGGCAATCATCAAGAGAGTGACTAACAGTGTTCCTCCCAGGGCAGTGTTAACTCTGTGGTTAAAGCATTGGCTTACTGATCAGAAGATTGAGTTCAAATCCCATTGCTCCCCAGAGTAACTGCTCAGTTGTATAAAATGAGGTAAATGTAAGTTTCTCTGGGTAAGAGCATCTGCCAAATTTCTTATATGGTAAGTCCGTTTATACGCATAGCACTTTTAACAACGGACATTGTACCAAAGCAGTTTTCCAGAAAAATCAAGACTTTAAACATATGAACTAATTTTATCCCTAATACATTTATTTATCCCAGATGAGCAAGCCTGTGGCAAGGGAAAAACTCCCTCAGATAACATGAGGAAGAAACCTTAAGCGGAACCGGACTCAAAAGGGAACCCATCCTCATTTGGGTAACAACAGATAGCATGATTATAAATAACTTGCGTCTATAACCATGTCCTGTATAGTCACAAAGTAACCAGCAAATTCATTGTAGTTTTAGCATCAAGTCTATTTTGTTGAAGTTATCAACTGTTCATTGATGGAGACTTGAGTGGGAAACTGTTCATAACAAATGTAGTCCTAAAGTCATCCTGTCAATTTTAATCATAAAGCATTGTAGCAAAGATGTAAGTGTCCAGAGCCGTCTTCTACAGCAAGTGTATCTTTCGACTGTCCATATGGGGCCATCCTCTACAGGAGCAATGTGATGAGGCTCCAGTCAGAAGTAGGGCATCACAATGGATCAGGCAGGTCCGAAGATCAGGAGAGGCCACCATCACTGGTATCTCAGGATTGGCCTGTAAATCAACACAGAGAGAGAGAGAGAGAGCAAGACAGAATGAAAACACAGGTTATGTATGCCCATTGTCACCTAATGGTTAAGAACAGAAGGTAACACAGACGTGAGGGAGCCCTGGGATGTAAAGTCCCATTGTCAGCAAACCTGAGTAAATGTACTAATGAAATGCACAAAATTTGGTTAATCATCAAGAAGTGTGACTATCTGTATTAAAGCAGAACTTCTGGCAGTTTAGTGTTCTGGAGCACTCCAAAACACTCGTCTACCTAATACGAAGTATAAAGGACATCAGCCATGATGACCTCAGAGAAACCGTTGTTGTTGCTCATCAATTTGTGAAGGTTTGAAAGGACATTTCCAAACAAGTTTAATTTCATCATTCATCAGTGAGAAGGATTGTTTATAGATCACAGCAATTCAAGACCATTGCCAAACTTGCCAGGAGTGAGTGTCCCAGCAAATTTAGTCCAAGGACTGAGTGTTTAATGCTCAAAGATGTAAAGAAAACCTCAAGAGTTACATCATTTGATCTACAGGCCTCTATAAGCACATAAAATGTTTGTTCATGACTGCACAATCAGACTGAAAAAGTGGGTCTGTGGCTTTCAGTTTGGTCATCATGCACAGCATAGTGTTTGGTGAAAATCAAACACTGTGCATCACCACAAACACCTCATACCGGCTATTAACTATGGTGGCAGAGGGGCAATGATTTGGCCTGGGACACTTGCGGTCATTGAAATAATGATGAATCCCACTTTGTACCACAATATTCTTGAGAGAAATGTGAGGCCATCTATCCAGCAGCAAATTGGGCCATGTAGCAGGACGATGATCCCAAGCATACCAGCAAATTGAAATCTGAATGGCTAAAGAAGAAAAATGAATGTGTTTTTGGATGGCCAAGCCAAAATCCAGACCTCAACCCCATTGAGGTGTAGTGGGATCTTAAGAGAGCTATCCATAAAAGAATGCCCTCAAACACCAATGAACTGAAGCAAAGTTGGGAAGAGTGGGCCAAAATTTCTCCAAAACAATGTGCGAGATTGATAAATTCTTCAGAAAATCTTTGCTTACTTGGCACATTAAGTTATCGTTTCTAGGGGTCATTCTACATGTTGATGAATTGGGCAGGCCAGTGAGTAGCTGAATTATCACTGAAATGTTGGTTTACTTTTTAGAAAAAAAATGATTAGATTTTGAAACTTTTTTTGGGGGGGGGGGTCATCACTTGAGGGTGTTTGACTGACTATAGACATTGATGAGGACCATTACAGTAACTGAGAGACCATCCATAAAGCTGCACCACTGATGACGATACTACCTGGCACGAGGGTAGTATCCCTTGGCGAGAGGTCCTGTTTGTTGATGACCCAGCATAGCTGGGATGGCCGCAGGAACAACTCATTGCTACTTGCTGGAAACTGATGCCGACTTGACAATCAGAGCCGCCGGTGTTGGCCTACTTGAGGCTCATCCGCCCGAGTGTGGCGACAAAGCCACGATACCATATCCCTGGCGCGGGAGGCTCCGGGTGTACTAGCACTTGTTCAAGGGGCTCACCCAAGGCTAGTGGAGGGAAGGAGTCGCCTCACTGCTCCATTCTAGACTGACTCCAAGCAAAGTCTAGCCACTTCCCACGAGGAGTATGAAACTAGGTAAAGAAATTAGTAAAGATATTACTTTGTACATTATAGATCTGTCTTCATACAGCAGATATAAAAAGTTTATACACCCCTAGAAAAATGGCAGGGTTTTTTTGTGATTAAAAAATGAAACCAGATAAATCCTGTCAGAACTTCTTCCACTTTTATTGTAAAATTGCAATCAGGAAGCTGAAGCTGAAGAGGAATTTCACCTTTGAGCATGACAATGACCCAAAACATACATTGAAATCAACAAAGCAGTGGCTTCGCCAAAAGAAGATCAATGTTATGGAATGGCCCAGCCAGAGCTCAGATCTCAATCCAATTGAAAATCTGTGGGGTGACCAGAAGAGAGCTGTGCACAGGCGATATCCTTGCAATTTGACAGATCTGGTACATTTTGGAAAGGAGGAGTGGGCAAAAATTGCCAAGCCCAGGTGTGCCAAAGTGATACTGTAGACTCTTACCCAAAAAGACTGAGTGCTGTAATAATATCAAAAGGTGCTTCAACTAAGTATTAGTTTAGGGGTGTGTACAGTAATGCAACCAGTTTTTCGTATGAGTTTCTTTTTTCATTTTTTTTACTAAACAGTTTCTGATTTGTTTTCACCTTCTTTGGATAGATTGCAATTTTGCAATAAAGTTAGAATATGTTCTGACAGGATTTATCTTGGTTTCAGTTTTTAATCACACAAAAAAATGCCATTTTAGCAAGGGTGTGCAGATGTTTTATATCCACTGTAATACAGTATGATCATGTGATATGTGCTGCACCTTGCTGTGATGAATACTTCATTATCAATTCAATCAAGAAAAAATGAGACGTGAGTTTGGATGCAATCTGTGTCAGTCAGGTTTGGTTGCATACCTGCCATATTGCAAGTGCTCTTCTGCACTACTGATACATAAGTTGCTGTGACTGTTTTCTTGCTAACTGAGCTAAGCAAGTTAAACTGTAAAGTATATACTGATGGCGCATGTGAAGATAACTGTATTATCTTGACTGACTCTTCCAGTTTCAGCAGTTTGGTCAAATTTTGCGATTCTTGTTCTGCTGTTAGAAGTTGGCTATATATATATATATATATATATATAACTAATGACTGTAAAATTAGATTGTATGAACCAAGAAGTGGACTAAAAGAATAGCTTTATGCTATATTTAGTGAGCGATAATTCGATGAGAGTCGTGGTGGTGCATTTGGGGGGATGGAGGAGGGGGGACTGTGCATTTTCTTGTTTCGTACAATAGGGGTGGACACCCCAACTTTCTGGTGATACTGTCTCCTAATTATTTGCCAGGTGGCCAAATTATTTCACATTGCACCTTTAAAGCAGTGATTTCATTTTAGTAGCTTGTCCAAGTACGAAGGTGACTTTGCTGGTTAAATACAGAATATTCCACTATTATATTAGAATATTTCACTGTAAAAAAAAAATGATAGCCCTATGTATAGTAGTGTTTCCTGGGGTGTGAAATATTGAAGCACAGGACAGGCAGGTTTCAGTTGACTGAACTTTCTTTACTGTGTGCCAGTAAACCTGCTGAGAAAGAACAAACTACAGGTATGGACGCTCCGAACTACAGCTCCCAAGGCACACAGCACCCTCTGTCTCCAGCCTACTGAAACTCAGCTGTCTCTCATTTCCTTAATCACCTGCCCCTCTATTTAAGCTCCCCAAACAAACACTCCAGTGTGAAGTATTGTTCTGCCTGCTCAGTACATAACAAGCCTTGGTTCTCTGACTGCTGCTTGTATGTCTGACCCTTTCGCTTTCTGTCTCACATTTTTGCTCTTTGCCTTGTCTTCCCTGTGTTATTCACCAATCGCCTGACCCCAGCTTGTTTATCAACTCTGATTCTAGTCTCTCATCTTGACTTTGAGTGTCAGTCTGCACCCTCTCTCCTCTGTGCATACATCTGTAAGTGCCTGCATTCTAACAGGATACTTTGCCGAACATGGATGTAGCGGAGGATACTAAGCAGACAGTTCTTAATGCGCAGGGCTGCTTGCTTGGACCTCAACACTCAGATGACATAACTCACAACTGTGATGTCATAGGCCCTCCTAGCACACCCCGAGTCTCCTCCTAGCTCTGCACTACAGCTCCCCACGCTGGCAAAGTTTGCCAGAGATGCCATTGCATGTAAAGGTTTTGTACTTCAATGTTCTATGTGCCCTGTGATGACCTGGTGACTTGTCCAGGGTGTACCCCGCCTTTCGCCCGTAGAACAGGATAAAGCGGCTAGAGATGATGAGATGAGATGTTCTATGTATTTCTCCACCATGCCGAATCTAGTATCTGATGGGCACAAAATTGCTAAATTTCTATCTTTTCTCACTAGCAAAGCATTATGCTGGGCAACTGCCACTTGGATCAAGGGCGGTGATCAAACTAAGTCATATGAGCAGTTCCTCTCCCTATTCAAGAGAGTTTTTGACCATGAACCAGAGGGGATTGAGGTTGGGGAGAGTCTACTCGCTAGCTCTTGAGGGTCTTGAAGCATTGCTGAATATGCCCTGGACTTCAGGACTCTAGCGGCTGCCAGTGGATGGAATGGTCCAGCACTTAAAGCAGTTTTTCACCAAGGTCTGCACCCTGAGATCATCAGTGAACTGGCCTGTAGAAATGAGAACCTCACTCTGGACTCCCTCATTGACTTAGCTATTCGTCGCGACCAACTGTTAAAGCACCGACCCTCTATCCACCAAAGTACCAGGTCTGTTCAGCTGTCTGAGGACAGCTCACCCAAGGAGGGTTCACAAACTTGGTTAACCCATGCTGAGCATGCTAGATGACGGAAGGAGGGTTTATGCTTCTACTGTGGGAGCTCCAAACATAACACCCAGCACTGTCCAGTCCAACCAGCCTGTGCGGCCCCAGTAGAAACATCAGCAAGATCTATGAGTCCGGTGAGAGAATTCAACTCAAAATCCTTTAAGATTCCAGTTTTACTAAAGGTGGCGTCCTTCACATACGTCCTTTCTGCTTTTGTTGATTCAGGGGCAGAGGGGAACTTTATCAGCAGTACCATTGTACAGAAGCTCAACCTGCCTACCACCCCTCTGCACAGTGCATTCAGCATTATGATCATCAATGGAGGACCCATAGGCAATGGACTCATCACCACATGCATCCATCCAGTTCAGATTCAAGTAGGAGCATTGCACAAATAATTTATTTCACTGTATGTGACCACCACCATTGATCATGACATTATCCTCCCTGGCTACAGCTGCGTGACCCTTTGATCTCATGGCAAAGTAAGCAAATTCTTCAGTGGCCACCCGCATGCTTCCAGAGCTGTCTCTCTCATCCTCAGGTCAAAGTATCTTCCACCACAGTGGGAAGTCCTCAACCAGACTTCATGGACAATGTTCCTGACTGATATCGGGAACTTTTGGAGGTCTTCAGTAAGGGGAAGACCTGTGGGCTACCACCACACCGGCCATATGACTGCACAATTGACCTACTGCCAGGTATGTCACCACCATGTGGTCATATTTATCCTCTATCCCAGAAAGAACACATTGCCATGGAGGAGTAAATTCAGAAGACCCTCAAACTACCCTTCCAAGTCTCCCATCTCTGCTGTTTTCTTTTTTGTGGAGAAACAAGGAGGTGGACAGAGGCCTTGCATTGATTACAGAGGTTTTAACCAGGTCACCGTAAAATACCCTTATCCTCTTCCCCTGGTTCCAGTGGCTCTGGAGCAACTCAGTTCCATGAGGATCTTTTCTAAGCTTGCCCTGTGCAGAGCATATAATCTGATCAGGATAAAGAAGGGCACTGAGTGAAAAACAGCCTTCAGCACTACCACTAGACACTCCGAGTACCAGGTAATGCCTTGTGGCCTTTCTTTGGTGCTCAGTGTGTTCCAATACATCATCAATGACATGCTACAAGACATACTGGGTAAGTATGCCATTGCTTACATTGATGATATCCTGATATATCCCTTAGATGTCCAAAGTCACCAGGAACACATCAGAGCAGTTCTCAAGCATCTACTGGAGAACAATCTCTCCATAAAGGCTGAAAAATGTGAGCTTCATCAAAGTAAAATCTCCTTCCTTGGCTATATCATCAGCACAGAAGGAGTAAGCATGGACTCATCTAAGGTATCAGCTGTCACTTCCTGGCTGACACCCAAATCCATAAAGAACCTTCAACAGTTCTTGGGCTTTGCAAACTTCTACTGCTGGTTCATTCGACGTTTCAGCACTCTGGCAGCTCCCTTAACAGCAATGCTGAAGAAGGGTCCCAAGCCCCTACAGTGGAACCCAGCAGCTGAAGAAACCTTTAGTCAGCTCAAGCTTGCCTTAACTTTGGCCCCCATACTCCAGCATCCCAACCCTACTAAGCCATTCATCATAGAAGTGGACATATCTGATACTAGAGATTGGACCATCCTCTCCCAACACTTTGGGGAGAAACAAAAGCTACACCCAGTAGCTTTCTTTTTGAAGAAACTAACTTCAGCAGAAAGGAATTACAACGTGGGGAACAAAGAACTGCTTGCCATAAAACTAGCCTTTGAGGAGTGGTGGCATTGGTTAGAGGGTGCTACTCACCCCTTCATAATCCTCACAGATCACAAGAACCTAGAATATCTCAGGAAAGCCAAAAGGTTAAATCCATGTCAGGCCAGGTGAGCATTATTCTTCACCTGATTCAACTTCACAATTTCATTCCATCCAGGCTCCAAAAATACCAAAGCATACACTCTATCCAGGGCTTTCAGTCCATCCCACCAAGACTCAGTTTCTCATCCTATCCTCCCACCACAATGTTTCATACAATCCATCGCCTGGGAACTGGACAAGGAAATCAGGAAGTCACAGCCTCAAACCCATCCCATTCATCTCCCACCTGGTCTTCTCTATGTATCCAAGCATCTTTGCAGCAGACTCATCATCTGGGCGCATGCATCTCCCACCACTGGACATCTGGGCAGTCACTTCACACACCAAATGTTAAGGTACCAGTATTGGTGGGAGAACATGCTCATGGAAACCAACCAGTTCATCACTTAATGTTCTGAATGTGCTAAGCGAAGGTTCTGAGAATCCCCTGCCAGCAAATTATGCTCTCTCCTGATTCCTCAAAGACCCTGGTCACACATAGCAATTGACTTTTTAAAGGCACAGAAACGTATCCCATTGCCAGGCATCCCCACAGCCTCTCAGACCGCAGAGCTTTTGTTTCAACAAATCTTCAGGTACTATGGCATCCCTGAGGATATAGTCAGTGACTGGGCATCCCAATTCATTTCATGTTTCTGGACAAGCTTCATGGAGAGGTTGGGAGTATCCATAAGTCTCACGTCAAGCTATCACCCCCAGTCAAACAGCCAAGTAGAAACAGCAAATCAGGAGATCGGTTGTTTCCTGAGGATCTACTGCAGGCATAACCAGGGGGACTGGGCGCGCTTCCTTCCTTGGGCAGCGTATGCACAGAACTCGCTTAAACGGCTACCCAGTTAACACTGTTTCAGTGCATACTTGGCTACTAATCACCCTTGTTTCCCTGGGATTACACACCCAGCCAGGTACAAGCCATCAATGACTAGTTCACATGCAGTCACACCATCTGGGAGAATGACCATCAGTGTCTAGAATCAGTCTGCATCAAGTACAAGGAATATGCAGATAAACATAGAGGAGAGACTCCAAACTTTTCCCCTGGTGACAGAGTATGGGTGGCCACAAAGAACCTGAGAGAACCCAACACCTGTAGAAAACTCCAGCCATGCTACATTGGGCCATTCAAAGTTGTGCGCTGCATTAATGATGTATCATACTGCCTTGAACTTCCCCCTCACAGCTGAGTATCTCCTACCTTCCTTGTATCACAGCTAAAACTTGCTATCTTGGGGCCCCTCGCCAGCAACACACCAGTCCAGGAGCACACTACACTTGATCTAGAGGGAGAACCCATCTACCAAGTAAATAAGATCCTCGACTCAAGACAAAGAGGAGGCCAAGTCGACTACCTGGTAGACTGGGAAGGATATGGACCTAAGGAACAAAGTTGGGTCAGGGCCAAGGACATTCTAGACCCTCTTCTAAAGCAGGAATTTCATGCCCAATATCCCAACAAACCAGCACCCAGAGGTAGGGGTCATCCAAGCAAAAATGTAGCTCCGGGGGGTGTTCTGTCAGTAAACCCACTGAGAAAACTACAAACATAGATACCCTGAACTACAGTTCCCAAGACACACAGTGCCTTCTGTCTCCAGCCTACTGAATCCCAGCTGTCTCTCATTTTCTTAATCACCTGTCCCTCTATTTAAGGTCCCCAAACAGACACACCATTGCAAAGTATTGTCCTGCTAGCTCAGTTCATACCAAGCCTTGTGGCTTTTCTGACTGCCACTCATATTGCTGACCCATTGCTATTTCTTCCAAGTTTTCGCTCTTTGTCTTTCCTTCACTAAGTTGTTTGTCAATCACCCAACGCTCACTAGTTTACTGACTCCGATTCCTGTCTCTGGTCTTGGCTTTGCTGACAGTCTGCACACTGCTCTCCTACGCACATACATCTGTAAGTGCCTGCATTCTAACAGTAGTGTGCTTTTTCACAGCTCACATCCTTCAAGCAACATTAACTCACCATTAATTTCTATATGCAGTCAAGAAAAAACATAGAAAATAAAATAGAGGGCAAAAACAGTCTGGTGTTATGCCAAAATGGAAAATATAAACCTCAAAGGCCCAGTGTTATTATTTCCCTACCTGCTTGAGTCACTGAGGGACATGTATGTTTTCCCCCAGGTGTTTTTTCATACTGACCAGTCAATGATAAACTTCTTCCTTTGGAACACCTTTTCCCCTACCATAGTTTTCTGCCAACCACTGACCATTTTGCAAAAAAAAAAACATGGCTAGTTTGACATAAGCATGTTCCGGCACACCAGTGAGACCAAAAGCCAGCCCATGCTATTGGAGCACTGAGACTGCCTTTCATAGCATTAGGCTTGGTTGTTTTTGAAGGATTGTTAGTAGAATTTGCTGAAGCCAACCTCGTACCGATCTCACAGCGATCCCCTCCATAGCTGGGCAGGCATAAGCATTTGAAAGCATCCTGTACCTCCACACACGTAGCTCCATTGGCACAAGGGTTTGAATGGCACACATCAACCTCTGAAAATAAAGGTTCTGCGGTTAAGACTAGGGACTACAAAAAGACCCTTGAGCTGGGTCATGCCTAGGTAGAACACAGGCATTGATCAAATCAGAAACCATGAACCATGCAACATGCTTGTATGACCCATTCAAATCAATAAACCACTAATTCATCAAATGGCTTGAGAGGAAACAATTATTCCAATCATTGCTTGAATGACTGGAATATATTCAACTGTTTCCCTTGTGGTTCAAAATGAATGGCCTAAACATATCGTTCACAAAGTGTTGCACCAGGTCAAAGTTTAGATTCATATCAAGGAGAAGGAAAAGTAGATGCATGTACCAGGTGTTAACAGGTGTGTAGCAGGCTGGAAAATGGAGTGCTGATTAGGCCATACTTGAGCAAAGGCAGAGCTGAACAAAAACAACACATGGGTGCACAATCTATTAACTGAACTGAAAACTGGAAGGTCCTGGAAACATATCAGGTAGAACCAGATATCCTCACGTACATGCCAAACAACCTGTGAAATGGATGCCTGTATGAGGATGACAATCAGGCACAAGCAAACAAACCCAAAGACACGCATACACCGATAGGGAACAATGACAGACATAGAGATGAGTTTTCCATTAATGAGTGAAAACACTAAAACAAAAACAGCTAATGGGAATTAGATCATTGTGACAAAGCTGCACACAACAGAATATCTCACATCAACTTCAATCAGAAACCCACATTAAACTGATGAGTGATTGTGGCAATTTTAATACAAATTTAAGCCAGCTTAAATGACTTACCAAAATGGCACTCTTCCTCCTTCACCCCAGGTGGGCAGTAACATATACTAACCCCGTCCTGCACAGAACACGCAGCAGCACCACAGGGGTTTGGGTTACATGGGTCCACTGCAGCTAGGATACAAATATGGACAGAAGGAAAACAGAAACATTTGAAAAAGTGCAAAAATATAGCAAATCTTAGAACTTTGAGCTCATGATTTAGATTCCTATCCAATGATACTAGAATTGCTAATTGATACTAGTATCACTAGCATTGATAATTGCTAACTTACTTTTCTCCATGGCTGGGATGTCTATGACAGTTGGGGTCGGCATTGAAAAAGCAGGGCTGGTAGTGGTGCCAGCCATAGATGTTGGAGTCACAGAGTCATATTTCCAGAAGGTTTGAGCAGCATTTGACAAGATATCTTGGAGCTGTGCACTGTTACTTAACAGCCCTGAGGGAACTAGAACTATTGACTCATCAGTTGAATGAACTGGGTCTTCACTAGGGAGGGATGTGGGATGGTGGTCTTCACTTGAAATAGTAGTATGGTGGTGCCCACTGCTCAAAAATGGTCCACTCTCACTCCCACTGAGCTCTATTGGTCCTTTTTGGAGCTCATGGTTTTGAGCAGGTCTAAAAGAAATTTCCACCAAGCTCTCATCAGTAAATGATATAAAATCCCCACTGTCTGATGCCCCTGATGTGTCTCCTGATGGAAGACCTGAAACTCCAGAGAAGTCGCCACTTCCTTCCCCTGATCCATACATCAAAATTCCAGAGGCCTCTTTTTCACTGTTGGATAGGTTTATGAGATCAGTAAGGCCTGAGTCCAAAAAAGTGATGGGAGGAAATCCTGAACCACTTTCAGAGCCGCTTAAATCACAATTTCCACTATCACCAGAGCCACTCAAACCAGACCCTTGAAGATCTCCAGGTTCACTGAAATGCATCTGACTTCCACCCAGCTCCTGAGCTGTAAGGGTTGAAGCAGTGGACACTTCCACCCACTGGCCTTTCACCATGGTTATTCCATTGCCACTAAGTCCAGAGAAACCACTGTCATCTCCAGAGGAAATCAAGCCTGATGGAAAACCACTGAATCCAGAGAACTCCTCACTAGAACCAAGACCTGAAGAAATGCCAGAAGATTCTCCACTTCCACTTTCTCCCAAGATGCTGGATAAGTCTGATGTCAACCCACTCTCTGCTGAAGCAAAACTTGAGCTACTTCCTGATCCAGACCCATCTCCACTGAAGAAGCCAGAACCCAGACCTGATATGAAAGTGAGGATCTCTGCACTGCCCTTCCCAGCTTCCTGAGGTGTTCCTGAAGCTGATGCACCCCCAGAGAATATTGTGTCAATTCTTGAGAAGGTCACACTTATGCCTGAGTCATCACCACTAAGGCCTGAACCAGATATGTCTTCATTTAGCCCAGATCCTGAAAGGTCACCTCCTATACCTGATGACTCACTTGACAGTTCAGATCCTGAGAGTTCTCTTCCTAAACCTGAATACCTACTTGACAGTCTAGATCCTAAAATTTCTCCTCCTAAACCTGAAGACCCAGTTGGCACTCCAAATTCTGAAAGTTCTCCTCCTAAATCTGAAGACCAACTTAGCAGTCCTGATCCTGAAATTTCTCCTCCTAAACCCGAAGACCCACTTGGCAGTCCAGATCCTGAAAGTTCTCCTCCTAAACCTGATGACCCACTTAGCAGTCCAGATCCTGAAAGCTCTCCTCCTAAACCTGATGACCCACTTGGCAGTCCAGATCCAGAATGTTCTTCTTTAAATAATGACTCCCTAGACTTCTCCCCACTTCCACTAGCTGATATATCACCAGAAAAACCACTGGCCCCAGATGACAGGTCTGCTGAACCAGAATCAGGGAGGTCCATGGGAATGAGAGGAGAAATGGTGGGGTTCACTGTGGAAATCAAAATACAGGGAAAATAGAACAATAGGCATTAACATCATTTTATCCCCAAATAATAAAAGTTTAAACTTAATTTTGTTAAGTGTAGACAATATGATCCATTACCAGACATAAAAAGGTCAATTCTTGAGGTCAGGTTCACTAATTCCTCTTCAATAAGTGTCATATTTGATTCAGTCTCATAAAGATTTAATTGGAGATCAACTGTGCAAAAAAGGTAATACAGTAGTATATATTTATCTATAAACTTTGTGACTTTAGACAATTCTCACATACTATTTTGTGGCAAGTATTTAATTGTTAATACCTTTCAAGCAGTAGGCATCAAATCTGGAGTGCAGATCAGGATAGTCAGTCTGGTTGGGAAACTTAAAAACTGTATGGACTCCAGCATTCCCTCCTCCACACTGAGGCCTGGGATTATTAATAGGATAGCGGACACTGTGGTCGATGAGCCAGCCAGCACGACACTTATCAAAGCCTTGCTTCCAGGCCACATACAGATCAGCTGTGGAGGCCAAGGAGGCATTCTGGGCCTGGCAATAAGCCACTGCTTCATCATATGTGAAACCCTCAAATGAACTCACATGAAAAACATTCCCTGGAAGAAAATAGTAAGTGTGAGTGTTTATTTAATTCTTTTCTCTCTTTTTTTTTTGGTTTATATTGTTACGTATCAAGTTAATTGTTATTCCAGCAAAAACTCTACCAAAAACTATAAAAGTCTTTCTTTCAGTGAATCAAAACAAATCCATTTTGAGTCTCTAAAGTTCTTACAGAGCATAGCAGTTAAGACTGAACCATCATACCTCTTGGTTTGTCCATGTAGCAGTATACATCATAGTGCTCGTTGGCAGGTCGTACACCATAAGACCTCACGCCAGGCAAATCTGCCAAATTACCAGCACATTTCTCTCGCGTAGATAGGATAGGATACCTTCAAATTGAGCAAGAAATACAATGCATTTACAACACAGTAAATATTTCACATGAAATGAATTTGTTCTGTGTTGATTCCTTATTATACAAAAATGTCATAATAACTTAAAAGAATCACAGTAAGCTAACTCCAAAAAAATAAATAAAAAATACCTCACTGTCTGGTCAGTCAGCCAGCCTGCATCACATTGGTGATAACCAGCTTCATAGGCAGCCTGTAACTGCTGAGGACTAGCAATCACTGCACCAGTGTTCTGGCAGGCGAGCTGAGCCTCCGCAAAGGTAAAAGCATAGCGACTATGACCTAGTCTGTAGTGGAAGACGACACCTGGATGGAAGAGATTCGAAACAAAATGTGACGCATTAGTAGTATTTTTCCACAAAATACAATTGATTATACTATTAAGACTACTAAAATTACAAAGACGTGATATTACTAATAAAGTAAATCTCTAATTATTATTATTATTATTATTATTATTATTATTATTATTATTATTATCATCTCATCTAATCTCATTATCTGTAGCCGCTTTATCCTGTTCTACAGGGTTGCAGGCAAGCTGGAGCCTATCCCAGCTGACTACGGG
>JAPEKO010000020.1:20334852-20350072 GCA_027576075.1 Cathorops hypophthalmus
GCTGATGAATATATGGACTCGTTGTTGAATGAGGACTTATTGTTGAGTCTCTAAAATAGTCATTGAATTAAGTGACTCTTGTAGGTAAAATTAGGTGTTTAACAACCTGTTAAAATACACCAGAATGCAGGAAATGGCATCTAATTAAAATTTTTCTGGGGGAGGACTCCATCACCACATGCATGCGCACATTAAAAATGCTTCTGATACCACACATAATAAGTGTTTTAAATCTTAAAACGAATAAAAATATCACGAGAGTTTGAGTTATGATCAGTGTTGCCAAATACTGTGGACATTTTCCAGCCCAAAATATGTTCAAAACCTGCCAAAATGCACTTTAAACAGCTCAGTTGAGCAGTGAACCGCCCAATGTGGCAACCCTGGTTATGCGAGCTGTGCGAGCTCCGCTGCTTCCGTGTTTATACTTCCATTCGCTGATAGAAGTGGCGAAACACTTTTTTTTTTGTTGTTGTTGTTGTTGTTGTTGTTGTTTCTTTCACAACTTGAATGTATTGAAACAAAGAATTGACAGACTAACGCTGTTTACACTAAAATATCGAGGGAAATTTGTAATAACTTTGCGGAAATTCTGTCGTTCGGGTTACCGGAAATACTTTTTTTTTTGGCCTAAGGCAAGTTAAGGTTCTGTTGACCTCTAGGGTTGGCAGATTAGATATAAGATCTAATATAAAAGTCCTGGAAAAGAATTTCCTAAAAAGAAAAGGAGCCATGAGGTAATACCTTGTCACTTTGTGTGATTAGTTGCACTTTTTTTTTTCTTCCCCTCATTGGCTTGGTCTTCAAATATGCAAATTGCCTCATCTAGTGCTGCACTAGTCATGCAACGTCAAGCAACCGAGACGTGTGCTGATGCTGCTGAATCAGGCCTAGAGCTACTGGATGGCATCCAGCTCAGAGGGAGCGATGCAGCGCTTCAATCCTTCAGTCTCTGATCATGCAGCCTCTGGCTGCCACCGTTCTGTGATTTGCCAGGCATTTCTTCCATCTCCTTTTCTCCTCAGCCTGCAGCTCGTGATTCATTTCCACAGCCTCTGTCCAAGGACAGCAGCTCTGGGGAAGGCTGCGCAGACTGCTAGCCTGCAGGAGAATTTGAGAGGAAATCAGTGGCGTCTTGGGGGGCTGTGGGCTGATCATTAGCAGCATAGTGTGAGGGCATCGGCACCTCAGTCACATGTCGCTGCATGGCATCTGCAGCGGCCTTGTGCGGTCCGGCTTGCCAGCTTGCACATTTATTCTGTGACAGAGCTTAGAGGGAATCAGTGTTTATCAGAGTGTGGAGGCTGCTTTTGAGCTGCGTGTCTTTTTTTTTTTAAATGCCAGCAGCTGATGCAGAGCATACATATACTTTTGTTTTTCTTTCTCGATCGTGTTAACAGAGCGTGCGGACTCTGATCTGTGTGCCGTCCGGAGCAGGATGCTTTTTCCCAGCAATGGGCAGGAGTCATCTCGTGCTCTGCCTGATGTCACGGAGCTGGGCCTGGGCCTGCAGTCCCTCAGCTTATCTGGTTGGGAGAGGCCATGGAGCAGCCATGACTCGGAATCATCTGCCCCAAATGGCAACCCCTCAAGTGAGTATCTCGTCTCTAGTCTGTTCTTGTTTCAGCTATTCCTGGGCCATTTTTCCATGTTTGAATATTAAAAGCTCAACAGTGTGGTATTTCTTATTTTCATTGTTCTTTTGTAGCTTTATTTGTTAAAATAGAAACTAGACAGTGCCACTTGTAAACAAGGGCTTGGCCACTTTTTTTTTTTTTTTTTTTAATTGGTTCTTTTTCAGGCGCACTGAAAATAAATGCTTCATTTGAAACCCTTTACTTTGTGTTTTTGATGTATAGGTTGAGATGGCTTGTTGATGTTTGAACAGCTAAACTATTCAAAGTAGTCATTACTGAGGCTGAATTTAACTGTGGTTCAAAACAAGGCTTATAAAGCAAGTCAGGGCTTGGTGTGGCAGCTGTCAGATTCCTGCCTCCCTCATGCCCTGTCTATTCCCAATAGTGGTAATGCACCAAGTGATGGGCTTTCTCTGCGTGCTCTTACGTTTTTGCCACCAAATCCATTTCTTAAGTTTCCTATTATTCCCCTTAAATGGAATCCTGTTCATCACTTTTTTTTTTTTAATATTAATGTGAATGCTATTTTGCAGTGCTTGGGATGTTGGGAAGTCCTCTGGACCAACTCCTGAACAAGCCTCAGGGCTTAATCATGAACGAGCCCAATTCGGGAGCTTCAGACTTCCTCGAGAAGTTTCCAGCCTTGGCACGCATGAACTCTCGTTCACTGCTGGGTTCCCATTCCAGCAGCCCTGTGGACTCTGAGACCAGTGGCTTCAGCTCTGGCTCTGATCATCTTTCTGATCTGCTGGTGAGTTGGTAGTGTGGCTTCCACAATTGAACTACCATTTTGGTGAATCCTTAATCGATTTAACACTTGTGTAATCCTTGCTTGCTTTTTTTTTTTTTTGTGCAGTCCTCTTTGAGGATCTCCTCCTCTATGCCCTTCATGCCAAGCATGCAGAAAGACCCATTAAAGCTGAGTCTTGGCTCCCGTCTGGACCATGACAGCTCTCCCTTGACACCTCCACCCAGTGCTCCCCCAGGCAGCAGTGTGTCCCGCCGCTGGCCTGGAGCCTCAGTCTGGCCCAACTGGGACCTGCTTGAGACCCCAGATGGCCCGTTCAGCATTGAGAGGGAGGCTCGCCTTCATAGACAAGCTGCAGGTATGCCAAGGGGGGTTAAATCGTAGCCTAAAGGCCTGTGGGTTTATGGCTTTTTTTTTTTTTTAAATTAAGATTTTCAGTCACAGCATTTTCATTCTGGTGAATGAAGTGGTCAGGCAAATCAATTTGGCTGCTGTTATGCAGAGAGCTAGTGAAATTGTTTTTGCAGTTTGGAGGCCAATGCATGGTCAAGATGCTGTAAAAGTTGCTCTTTGCAATGGGATGGATCTGTGCACATTAACCAACTCTTTCTACAAGTTGGAAAACAATCCATTCATTGAGTTCTGACATCTCGAGCTACCTGGTGCTGTAGAGCCTATTCTACATGGACAAGCCAATGAAAACTTGGGAAGAGCATGGAGGTGTACAAATTGTGGTTGCTTTTAAAGATCTGGGGATCAAGATGGCATAAATGTAGACTTCATCTTGCCAGGAGTTTTTGGGCTTTTTGTGATTGCTAGGGGTTACAAGTTGTGTTGGGTGTAAACAAACCACAGGCACTCGATTCTCAATTTTTCCTGCTCTTCTCTTAAATCATTGACAAAGATCCACTGAAACCCTTTTAAAGACCTGGGTATTGGTGAAATGGATGAAGTTATCACAGTTCACTTTAACTGCGTTGGTTGGGAAAGCAGTTTCGAACTGTTACACAAAAAAGCAGAGCTCAAGTTATCATCTACATTCTTATCTCTAGTTCACTGTAGGAGCTCAGTCTGCATCATTGTCCTTGCAAAGATTGCAACGACATCCTGATAGTGAAACCATGTTGGTTTATGATATGGCACCCAATCAAGTGGTAAGCAAACACAAGGACTTGAGTGTCTCCTGAACTTCAAAACATCACAAAATGAAGTCCTTTGCAAATCCAAACGAAATGGAGAGGAATTTACAACCTTTCACCAAGTGATCACTGCAGACTCGAGCACTCAACTCCACTCCCCTCCATTGCATCAGAAGGTTCAAGAGCCACCTTTTTCATCTTTTAATAAAATCCTTTGCTCCTTCACTTCATGGGGAACCCGGAAGAAACCTTTTTGGTTTCGTTTATTCGAGCAGCTCAAAAAGCAAGTATGGTGTGTTTTAATGACTAGCAAGGCACCTCAGTGATTGCTCACAGTTCATAAAGCATTACTTGGCTGACCACCACTTCATGTCTTGCATATCTAATGAAGTGGATGTGATGTTGGATGCAGCATGCCTATAGGGAAACTGACTTGGTCACATTTTAGTCCATTGAACTGAAACTTGTACCTCCTAACTAAGGAACTACAAACAAGCATGGATGTCTGGGTCGTGCAACCCCCTTTTCCCCGGTCTGTGGTAGTTTTTGAAACCGTGTATATCTATAGGCTTTTGTGCTACTGACGCATCTATATTCATAGTGGTGCTCCACTGCAGACAGTGCCTGTCTTGTCTGCTTCCTGTATTAAGGCGCAGGTTTTTTCCTTCCCCTCCAGCCACTTTTTATGACCATTGGTGCTGTCAATTATGTTGCTGAGTAGCATGTACTACCAGGTTGTGTACTAAGCTCACCAGTGTGATTTCTTGATCATGAAACGTTGGCTTGCCACTTGCACAAATTTGTGACCTAGTCAACCTGCAAAGCAATGTAGATATCAGATGAAACTAGTTACATTCCTGTTGTAAATACCTTTTTGTGATTTATTTTTGTCTTTGTTGATGCTGGCTTGGTTTCTTTCATGAATGCAATAGACTCTGATCTTGCTTTTATACCAGCAATTAATGAAGCCACCTTCACCTGGAGTGGCCAGCTTCCATCCAGAAACTACAAAAACCCTGTGTACTCCTGTAAGGTCTTTCTGGGAGGAGTTCCTTGGGATATTACTGAAGGTGAGATTTCTACTGTACCTGTTGAGCTTGTCTGATTTGCATTTTGTGCAGCCTTTTTTTGATTTTCCCCATGTTCTTTCTGCTTTCAGCTGGCTTGATTAACACTTTTAACTGTTATGGCCCGCTGAGTGTGGAATGGCCTGGTAAGGATGGCAAGCATCCCCGCTGCCCTCCTAAAGGTAATATGCCCAAAGGTAATGCAGTGGGTAGGTTTTTTTTTTTTCTTCCTCTTCATTCCAGCACTTTGGAGATGGCTTGCACCAGTATTTGGGTGAGATTCACTGGGGTTTTGGATCACTGGTATTAGGAGGTAGAACTGAAATCTGAGCTTTGGTCAACACAGCATGCCATAGCTGCACTTGATAAAGCTGCATGTGGTGTGGGTTCCCCTGCCTTTCTATAAGGGAGCGTATGCAAGACTTGCTTTCATTCCTTTGTCCAGTTTACTTGTCTCTTGGCCAGTGATTGTTGCAGGAGTGGTGCTTTTTTTTTTTTTCTTTTTTTTTTTTTTAAATATGAAGTTTGCAAGGATTTCCATGTCTGTGCAATGACAAACTTCTCTTGTAGGTTATGTGTACCTGGTATTTGAGTCGGAGAAATCTGTGCGTGCGCTGCTGCAGGCCTGCACTCAGGATCTGCTTCATCCTGAGGGCTACAGTGAATATTACTTCAAAATGTCCAGCAGAAGGATGCGCTGTAAGGATGTAAGCATTAGTTCAATTTGTAAATGGTTACTGCTTTGGCTACCCAGAATTTCCATTTTTTATTTTTTTAATTTTATTTTTATTGATCTGTTCTGTTTGCATGTCAATATTCTTTACTCATGCTAAATTGGAAGATGCTGGTGCTTTTATTTATTTTTAAACCTTATTCTGGCAATCTTGACACCCAACTTTTTTGCTTTTGTTGCCACACTGGCCCTTGAATTGGTGAATTGTCTAGAAAGCACAACTGTAACCTTAATGATTAAGATGTAGGTACAGGAGGGTGGTTAATCCTACCCTCCACCTCCTTTTTATTGTACCAACTTCTGCTGTTCTGGGAAGACTATCCACTAGGCTTGAAAAACGCTGTAGGGGATTTGCTCCTTCATCCACAAGAGCATTAGTGAAATCAGGCTCTGATGTCTGGCAGGGAGTGTATTCATCCCAGAGGTGTTCAGTGGGGTCAGGGCTTTGTGCAGGCTGCAAGTTCTCACACTTAACCCTGATGGCCTGTATCTTCATGAACATCACTTTGTGCACAGGGATGCCATGCTGGTACATGATTGTGCACCTTGGTTGCAGTGGAGGATATTTGTAATGATACATGCCAAGGCCTCATACAACTGTTTTCATTTTTGTGGCAACAATATGGGAAAGACTCACATGGACAATTGGCAGGTGTCCAAAAAACATTTGACCATTGTATCTTCTAGTAGAAGATAACACCACTTCATCTTGTATGTCTTTTAGGTGCAGGTGATCCCATGGGTGATCTCGGACAGTAATTATGTTCGCTGCCCTTCTCAGAGGCTAGACCCCAGTAACACAGTGTTTGTAGGAGCTCTGCATGGTATGCTCAATGCTGAGGCCCTGGCCAGCATTATGAACGACCTGTTTGGAGGAGTCATGTATGCTGGAATTGACACGGACAAGCACAAGTACCCAATTGGTGAGATTCTTAAACATAAGTCTTTGCCGTGTGTGTGGGCTTTTTTCTTTTTGCTGAAGTTATGAAGATTCCATTATACTGTCACATGAACTAAATTTCAACCAGTTCACACGGTTGCATTTTACTGTCCAATTTGAGTGAAAATGGGAAAAACTAAACCGGTTCATTTCGTTAGTGACGTATAGAATATACCACACTGAAGCATGGGTGCAAGCTTTCCGGCATGTGCCAGAAGCTCCGTTTTTCGGTTCTGAAAGTCCTTTTTCCAAATCGTTTAAATCTGAAATTTTTGGGGGTGGCCCTCTTACTGTCTGTGTATTACCGGGTTACCAGGGTACAGTCTCTACATGAGACAAATCTTTTCATCTAGTCTTTGCCACAAACCTCACTTTAATTTTGTAAGTGATTGTTGAAGGTGGGTGGAGCACGGAAGCACAGCAGGCCAGAACGGAGTGTTGCAAAAACACTCTAATAGCTTTTCAGCTTTCCACACTCTCCCAGCCACGTGCACACAAGTGTTCTGGTTGGGGAGAGAGCTCCCTTTCTCTGCTCCCTTTCTCTCTCCTTTTAAAGGGCACAGTCACTGGGGGAAACGCACAAACACTGTTAATTCACATGTGCAGTGATTCTGCCACTTGCCTTCCCTGACTCTGCCCTCCATTCACAGACCTATGCTTGACCATGCTCCCGTTGCAACAAATTTATATGCTTCTCACTGACAAGTGGTATTGACTAGCCCATTGTTTCATGGTGTTATACGTGTGATATGTTTCACGCACGTAGCGCATTGTTCGACCAAATCAATACAGCTATTCGTGTATATATTGTAAAAAAAAGGCATCACCACAAAAGCATATTTAAAAATGGTTGTTTCAACATTTAAATTAGTATTTGCTAGATGTCTTGAAATGTATCAAGCCTTGTACTTGAAATATTGTTTCTGATGAATGCATTAAACATTTGAAGTTTTATTTGCACCCATGCTAAAGTGCAACGTTATTGCTCTTGCATTCTCTAGTTAATCTCTAGGGGATTTTTAAAAATTAAATACGAACACCTCAGATCTGAATTCATTGCTTTGCATTTCATTTTCATTAGGTCATGCTGAATTGAAATGCAGTCACTGTTCACTTTTTTTTTTCTCCTCTGAAGTGGTGATGGAGCAGTGGAATGGTTTTGCTTTTCAATGGGTAACATTTCTCTAGGTCACTAATGAAATTTCAATGCCAATTTGTATTGGTTATGGTTCAGTTAATGCCAGAAGTGCATCTTGAGTCTTTAAAAGCGAACTTGAGTGTTTATTGGAGTGAAACAAGCATAGCTGACTTTATTTGCATTTTTTTTTTTTTGCTGTATTCACTGCAGTTTTTTTTTGTATTTTTTTTTTTACTTTGAAAACTAGGTTTTTTCAGCCCCCCCCCCCCCCCCAAAAAAAAAATAAACTGCTGGTTTGGCTGTTTTCATTACCCATGTTGACCCTGGCCAGTAAGGCGTGTGGAAAGTGCGCAGTGTGGTGCTAACAAGCAGCCGTGATTATGGCTGTGAACAAATCCAATGTGAATGTGGGGTTAGTTTTGGTGCTTGTTCTCTGTTTTTGATCTGCTAGACACTGAACAATGACCAAAGGACCAAAATGTGTTATGACTTGTGCCCCTCAGATTTCAAGGGCTTGTTAATTTTTCCTTTCTCAGGGTCTGGTCGTGTAACCTTTAACAATCAGCGCAGTTACCTGAAGGCTGTTAGTGCTGCATTTGTTGAAATCAAGACCCCCAAATTTACCAAAAAGGTACACAATACTACAACTTCTATTGCACTAGTCAAGGTCTGTATATTCATCTTAAAGGCTATGAATACTTAGTTTTGAGTGGTAAATGTCTGGTTTTTAATTTGAGTAACTAGAGGATCTGATCACTTTAGGTCCAGATTGACCCTTATCTGGAGGATTCCATGTGTCAGGTGTGCAGCCGTCAACCTGGACCCTTTTTCTGCAGAGACCAGGTAAAATCCAAGCATGCAAGAGTAGAATGCTTTTTACATGTGCACATTTATGTGTAAAACACTTGATATACAAGACACCAATTCTGAGATTATTAAACCTAGTTTGAGAGCAACCAACTTGAAGTTGTCTTAAGTAAAAGTCTGTCCATGCAGTAAGAGAACTTCACTAGTATTAAGGAATTTCTCATTCATTTAATTTTTTTTTTTTTGCAGTGTGAACATTTTGGGTTCTAGTATTTTGTTGCTTTGTTAGCACACAGCTTTCTATTCTGAACTTTCTGTGCATATAATGTTGGGTACAAATTTACATTTTTCAGTCTAGGCTTGTATTAAACTCCAGTTCAAGGGACCAGAAAAACAGGATAAATTCAAGTTTAATGCAGGCAATCTACATCACAAATTACTGTAAAATCTTCTGACTATATGCTTAACTGACATGTGTGGCTTTTTTTTTTTTTTTTAAATATTTTGTCACTTATACAAACTAGAACCTTGGGTTAAAGTAATACTAGGGTCATGGATGATGTGCTGTGCTTTAGTATAAGCTAAATTCCACCAATTCTGCTGCCTAATAAAATCTGAGGTCTCAATATTGGATTGTTAATGGCATTTAGCAGGCACTCTTATCCAGTGCGTTGTACAATGTACGGGGTGCAGCCTGGAGCAGTTGGGGGTTTGGTACCTTGCTCAAGGGCACTTCAGCCATTCCTGCTGGTCCAGAGAATTGAACTGGTGACCTTTTGGTTCCAAAGTGGCTTTTAACCATGAGGCCATGGCTTCCCCCATGCATTGGCATTAACATTTGGCATAACATTTTTGTCCTGCTGCCAAAACTGCACTTCAGTGGTCCCTACTAGTTTAGCTCTGTTAATATTGGTCATTCAGGGTTGAGTGCATGCTCTTCAGATAAAATCATAGGCATTATGCAGTGATTTTTAATGTTATTTATTTGACATGTGTGTTCTGTCAGCCCCTATCAGAATAAAGGGTTTGTTCCTGGCATGAACATGACCCTGATCATGAGGTCTAAATGTTAAATAGTACATAAGGTAATTTCAACAGGCCTATTTAATGTTGCTTTTGCTGTAGGACAACTGTCAAAGTTAATCAGTTTGAACTTGAACATTAGACCAACTTCTGCCACTTTTAACAAATGTACTTGTATGCAGGCTTGCTTCAAGTATTACTGTCGCTCGTGCTGGCACTGGCAGCATTCCATGGACATCCTGAGCAACCATCGCCCTCTAATGCGCAACCAGAAGAATAGGGACTCTAGTTAAAGTCCTTGCTTAACACTGCAACATCGTGCTCCTGTCTGGAATGCCACAATGCCTCCGGACCAGCTCCAGGCCTGCGCCAGGCATCCCCAGCAGTGGGTTTGCGCAAGTGCTGTAGAAAGTTCACTTTGGCACTTTTTTTTTGGCTTGTTCACTCTTGCACTTTGCACAGTGATATGATGGGTTTGCAGGGGGCTCCCCACACGTTTTGAAAGTCTCCCTCGATTTTTGGGGTGAGGTGAATAAGGCCATGGTTCAGAAGGGTTTTCTCTCAAGGAAGTTTAAGTTGCTTTTTTTTTTTTTTTCCTTTTTCTTTTCCTTCATGAACAGTCATGCAAGTTTCTTTAACTAACCGAAGCCATACAGTGCCTTTAAATTGGTTTCTCCTTTCTAGCTGCTTTTCCCATTGCAGTTAGCTGGAGGTTTTTTACTTTAAACAGATACATGAAGTCAGCTTTCATCTTCCAGACATTTTACGCAGTTATTTTTACTAATTTTTACATAAAACGGTTTTAAGTCAAGACAAAGAAGATTGAACCGAAATCTACCTATTGGCTTTTTAATTTTGCTCAGTTTTCTCCCCCCCTTTCTCCACAACTTTTTCTGGAGAGTTTTTTCTCCCTTGTCCAGCTTCATGTTCAGTGGAACAAGGGATTTGGGTGTAATGTTATCACCAACCCAGATAATTTTTAGTGCATGCCATCCAGAGGCATTGCTTTTACTGGGTTGCATCAAGTTTTTGGATCAACTCAATCAGAAGTGTGAATGGCCATAGATTGCACATAGTTTTATTGTTGCACTTTTTAATTTGCACTTTGGAAAGGGGTAGGTTTTTAATCACTCATTTTTGAACATCAGCAGGTATTGCTATGGGCATGACCTCAGATTACACACAGCTGCTTGTTGAATGTAAAACTCTAAACTTCACTTGAATGTACCATTGGAGCCTTAGTAGACCAAATGCAGATGTCACTTTATTTCCAGTCTCTGGAATATCAAAAGATCAAAGATTGTGTTCAGAACCTGGACTGTCATTTCTCCATATTGATTCCTTGCTGAGCCTCTTGAGCCCAGCTGCTTTTGTCTTTTATTCTACCTCATTGTGGTCTGCTGATTGAGTACTTACAGCTGTGAAGTTCAGTTATTTTTTTTTTGATTGGGCACAATAAAGGTGTTTAAGCATTCATATTGCTTTGTTTGGTTTTTGTGCATTTTTACTTAAAACTAGTTTTGGTTCAGTGCCTTTTAAAATATCAGGCAACTTATTTTGTGGGTTTTTAGCTTTAAGTGAAATTGCTGCAAATTGAGGTGTTTGGGATCCAATTTTGGGTGACCATTTCCTGATGTCCCACTAGGTGGTGCTGCCTTCTCATTCTACAATAATGGATTGCTGACTGCTCTCGAACATCTGATTAAACAAGTAGCTAGGTGTGGTAATGTTTTCTATAACTGTCAATTGTTGACTCGTGGCTAGTCACTTGATCAGTGTAGCTGGAGTATTAATTTTTCATGAGCCAGATTTAACTTGAGTGCAAGAATTGGTGAGCCCTTTACATGCATTATTACTTATTACTCTGGAGTTTTCTGGATCTTTTTGCAAGAGAATGGGCCAAAATTGTTAACTGCAACACAGGACTGATTTTATGTCCATTATCAAGGACTTCAAACACTAATGGTTTAATTCTGATTAAATTAAACTAGTTGTAAAACTAAGAAATGAAGTCAGTTGCATCCTGGGAGCTATTGGGAGGGAGGAAAACTTTCCTGAGTACTGAACTTTTCAGCACTGAAAACAAATCAAGTATTGCTGAAATGTGTTCACTGCTTCAGATGGGTTAAATTTCAGTGTGCTCAAGTCTGAGTATGTGTGACACAAGCTTGGCTGGCTAAGACCCAAATCCAGTTAAGAATTAGTTTAGGCTTGTATACCAAATTATACTGGTAAAATGCAAACTCGGCAATAACTAGAAAAGCACTTGGAGAGTGCAGACCTCTGCCAAGAATCCTTAAAAAAAAAAATCCAGGATCCAGAAGGTGATCCGGATCACCACCAAAATGTAATGGATTGTTACTTGTGCCCAGTCACACCACCTGGAAAATTTTCAGAGCAATCTGTTCATAACTTTTTCTGTAATGTTGCTAACAGACAAACCAACACTACTGAAAACACACAACCATTCTTGGCAGAGGTGAAAATAGACTGATCTGTACAACTAAATTCTAAGTCAAGTCAATTTTGTGCTCCTAAGTGTCACAAAGCAGCTTTATAGAACACATCAGGAGATGGCGCATCTCCCTAGCTTCCACATGAAACCCCACTCGATTTTCCTCAGTAATTACCATGGAAATAAAAACTGCAGCCATGTCAAAAGGCACAACTCTTTACATAAGGTTTTGTGAGGTCCTCGTAGTGCAAGTTATGCTCTGGAAACAAATGTTTAGACAGCAATATTCATATCACCCTGCATTGTCAGGAGGATAAAAATTAAGACTTTAATATAATGTATCCCTGATGAGCAAGCATGAGGTGATAGTGGCAAGAAAAAAACTCCCTCAGGTGACATCAAGAAACCTTGAGGGGAACCGGACTGAAGGGGGAACCCATCCTCATTTGGGTGTTGTCACTTTGATTTCTTGGAGATATGGAGATAGGTACAGAACCTGAAGGATCAGCTGTAGCATTTAGACAATGTGCCCAGATAGTCTGAGGGTTGGTATACCAAGGTATGGAATTTCATTAACTTCAAGAAGGCTTGTCAAAGTTCAAGGTTACACATTGAGGAGGAGAGACTGTCCATGTTGCTTCCAACACCAGGTTAGAAGTGGTGTTTTACAGGAAGAGAATAAGAGGTGTAGGTATATTGGGCTGAAATGCTGCATAGTAGTGATTGTGAATCATCAGCATGGAGGATGTGCACGTCAAGCTTTTATGTAGGCTCTGCTTCTTTCAGCCCACCTCTAGATCTGGAATAGCTAAATCCCCACATACCATATGGACATCCTTCCCACGCTGCTGTGTCATACATCATGGATGTATGGAGGGAGCCAAATCCACTTTCGACTCAAGACTGGAGTCTCAGCTACTTCAGGTCATGCTTCTGTCAAACTTCAGATGATTTTGGAGAGAAACTGGTGGGGTTTGTTTTCCACAAAGATGGTATTTAAAACCTTGTGTGCTTCCTTTTGAATAGTGTGTGAGATCTCGGAGCGGCCTGGGGCATGAAGTGTTCCTTGTTGGTCTATTTCTAGTCAGTAAGAGGCAGTGTTAAGGGTCAAGTGGAGCCTTTTATAAAAAGTAGGGGGAAGAATAGCTGGCAGTGGGGTTCAGTATTTCCCACTATTACATGACCTTTCATCCAGTCATCCCTCACTGTCCATTACATAACCTGGTGCTGCAGTGTCTAAAGCACAAGTTCTTCTGCTCTTTCTATAGCTGGATTTAGTCCGTTGTGCTTCAAAGAAAAACAATGCAGACCCCAAAACTCCACGCTGTTAAGTTTGGGGGTGTGCGCAGCTAAAACGGAGGCAAAGCTCAAATGTGGCAGTACCTCCTTGCAACTCCTTCCTCCGTATTTGTAAACTTAAACACTTCTAGGAAACTATGGGTTAGGAGGTGAAAGTTCAGCTCTATTTCTTTAACCATGGCTCTCTGTTTAGAATAGAGGGAAGCTAAATGAGCGTGGGAAAGAGGGAGGGTTCGAACAGGATATGCCACCCCAAGAAAGAAAGACGTCACAAGGCGTGTTAAACTCATTTGAGCTGTCAGGATAAAGTGATGGTGAGAAACGATGCCAAGACTCACTTTCAATGTGGTGTGTTTTGTTTTTTCCCTTCCTGCAGTGTCTGATTTATGACCATCTCTCAGGGCTATACTGGCCAGTCCATGCTCTCAATCCCTAGTGGAGAACTGGCCGACTCTGATCTAGGGACCAAAGTGACCAGTTTAACTGAACCTTAATTCATCTAAGGTTCCATTCTGCATTGCGGTGACCCCGTCTTCTCAGACTAGCGTACTAGTCCTGTTTCCTGAGAGCACAGATGGGGAATGGTGGTGGTGGGGCCCTATTTCATCATGCAGCTATTCAAGTTTTAGTCTAGAACTGAAGATACCTAGTTTTTAGAAGTATTCAGAAGATTGCAAAATGTGAGGATGGCTCATTTCTGGTCCTTGATCTGCATTATGCAACGTGCACCTGCTATCCATCGATGTGTCACTCATTTCATTCCTTGCTACTTTTCCAGGTCTTGGTGCAGCACATGAATGGTGAAAATACCTTGGCTAATTGGAGTTATTGCACATGAATGGAAAAATGCACCTGTGCCTAAAATGCATTTTTTTTTTTTTTTAAATTAAGGGACTCAAAGGTCTTGATGGAGGAATTAAGTGAAAGAGAAACATGAGCGAGAGATGTAGCCAAGCATGCTGATGATGGCCCCAACATTCCAGCAAGTTGTCATGGAGACTGCACAACCTCCTTGGCCTGGTTAGTCTTTGGGATGTGTGTGGAAGGTGATTTTGTCCTCAGGCTTTACTGGTCCAGTTTTTCATTGCTGGTATGTTAAGGTGGTTTTAATCCTTTTATAGCTGTCGCCTTTGCTTTGAGTCCGTATACTGTAAATGATAGGAAGTTGGGCAGGGGCGAATGAGATCAGTGAAGGGGATATATGAGAGAGTAGAATAATGAGAATTGGCGTAATGTTTTAGAGGAAATCCTGGTTTCAGCTCTGCGTAGCTTGGCCTTAACCGTCCTCCTTGCTTTAGCAGTTGCTTTATTGTCTTTTGTCCTTCTGTGGTTTGTCATGTTCCCTGAAACAACGAGAGCAAGAATGGGAGTGTTTGGATGAGAGGCACTCGCGCCAGCTGGAAGCGTCCCCCACTGTGAGGAAATATGACTACAGAATGCAGAAGCTTGCAGCAACCACAACTGAAGAGCTCAACCAAATGCAGTAACACCACAGCCACTGCTCCTTAAATCACCAATGCCAACATCACAGTAAGAATGTAGGAACCACAGTTGGGTTGAGCAGAGAAGCAGAAACATGAACACACCAACTACGTTGCAGCCAAAACAACTCTGTAATGCCAAAACATAAGACCACAGACAAAATAAATTATTCAAATTACACTTTAGCTGAGTTTTGAAAAAGGATACAAGTCAAACTTCTGCAGAAGAAACCAGGGTTTTTTAGTTCAGTCACACTTCAGTATCGTTAAACAATCCTGAAACGTGATGAATGCTTGACTTAACTGTTTGGCCAGTCGTTTATTGGACGGTGACGCATCAAAGATAAAAACACTTTCCAAGCTGGAGGAGGTTGAGAAGTGATGACGGTGTTGTGCTAGACAGTAGAAGCTTATACGTCGATGACTAAGTCTAGAAACTTGGGTTGATTGTTACTCATCGCTTACTAGTGCCAAGATTACTTCAGATGATTAGAACACTCCTTGGTTCTTTTTAGTCAGAATGACTTGTTTCTATCTACTTGGTGTTTCCAGTTATTCATTAGCATCTCCTTGCAGATGTCCATCTCCAATGATATCCTTTCTTTGCTCTCTTCTAATACCTCTTCTCCTCTTAGGTCCGCATATAGTGATATTTTTGAAAATCACATTTTAAGCCGGTGGCACAGTGGTGTAGTGGTTAGTGCTGTCGCCTCACAGCAAGAAGGTCCGGGTTCGAGCCCCGTGGCCGGCGAG
>JAPEKO010000020.1:23423376-23436609 GCA_027576075.1 Cathorops hypophthalmus
CGATATCTCAAAGGCTAATGAAAGGAATTTCACCAAACTTTCACCATGTGTGCGCTTTGGGACAAACATGAACTGATGAAATTGAGATCAAATGGTCTAAGGTCAAGGTCACTGTGAGGTCAAATGTCTGTCTGAAAACTTTATGAACACAATATTTCCAAGGCAGATGAAAGGAATTTCACCGAACTTTCACCATTTGTGCATTTGGAGACAAAGATAAACTGATTAGATTTTGAGATCCAAAGGTCAAGGTCACTGTGAGGTCAAATGTCTGTCTGAAAATCTTGTGAACACTATCTCCAAGGCTAATACAAGTAATTTCACCAGGTCAAGATTACTGTGAGTTCACATGTCCATCCCCAAATCACAACTTAAGGCGTGTCTACCAGGCGGAGGCATCCCCATCGACGCCGTTGGCATAGAGTTCTATCTAGTTTTTTTTTCCCCATGAATCCATATTCCGTGACTTCATGATGCAACAAGGATTTACAAAGATGCTCAGGAAAAAGAGCACGAGCTCAGACAATGTCGCATGTAA
This sequence comes from Cathorops hypophthalmus, assembly GCA_027576075.1. Classification (NCBI taxonomy): domain Eukaryota; kingdom Metazoa; phylum Chordata; class Actinopteri; order Siluriformes; family Ariidae; genus Cathorops; species Cathorops hypophthalmus. The sequence goes on from JAPEKO010000020.1 coordinate 23,423,915, forward strand.
ACGGTTACCTGATTGGCCAGATGTTTTATCGGATCAGGTCCAGGCCTGGAAAAATGGCTCCAGAAGGAATCCCAGTGATATGGATAAATCCAGGCCTGGGCTATAGGGATCGTTATTGGTCTGGTGTGACCACCAACCATATAAACTGCAGGGGACCGATTTCGGTGTTGTAGGACCGGGCCTTTACAGTTTAACAAATGTAAGATCCTTATTTCTGTTTATTTATCCACAGCATTTTTTTCCCCCCATGATCTTAAGTTAGACCTCATCCGGCATCAGTGTAAAGAATGAGGGATTATTAACTTCCATTCCGCCAATTCCATCCAACCTGAAAGTTTTCTATCGTTGAAGTTGTTCAGCTCAGGTGTGTAGTAGGTGGATGTTGTGTAAGCGTTGTGTAGATGCTGCTTCTGTGCTGCAGTTTGTTTCCCTGAGGTTGCCAGTCCGCACTGCTGGCGGAGGAGGCATGGAGGGCAATGGAGTGGGATTACAGCAAGGCTTCAAAAACAACTTGGAACACAATGACCCGTTAATAAAACGTTTTTTGTTCTGTTTGCATTTTAATCTTTTTTTTTTTTCTTGATTATTTCTTAGTTACTGATTCTTGGGGGGACGTAGTGCCAGTGGGTGGTTTATTTTTGTGCTCTTTTGTGCGATAATAATCCAAAGCGTTTCTCTCCCATGCTCTCTCTCCCTGCAAGGAGCGGAAGGTACACCACCTCTGCTGTCTTTGCTTGTTGGCGGGTCATGTTTTTCCATTGGCTTTTTCTTTCTTTCTTTTCTCCATTTGTAGCTGTTGTAGCTGACCTTGATTTCTTTTTTTGTTTGTTTTATTTCTTGTCTTTTTTTTTTTCCCTGTTTGGGTGGTGGAATTTTTCATGTGTGTTTCACATGGGCCTTAGATCATCTTAAGTTTTCATTAATATTCCCATCTTCCATGTATACAAATATTTATACAACCACTGCGCTTACTTTTAATGCTGATTTCGCTGGTAAATTCAGGAAAATATCGATTACACTTTTCATTTATTTCTTTACTGCTGGATAAATCAGGTCTGATGTAAAAAGTGTAATGAATTATGACACTTGTGATCATACTCTGACTTGCACGTCCAGCCATCATTCATTCGGCCCATGTTAGCTTCTCAGCATGGAAACTTCCCCTCTCTGTAGTCCTTTTGAGTTCCGGTAGCTTTTACAGAGCTTGCTTATTATGTGCTGTGTTCATTTCTCCCTGTTTTACTGTCTACTGACTGTCCAAATTGTCATTTCTATCACTATTTTTGTTTTTTATTATTTTTGTTTCCACAAGTGTGATTAAGTTGCTAACAGTGTGCTCTTTTGTTTTGTTTTGTTTTTCTTTCATTTTAGGTTTTCATAGAGCTGAATCACATTAAAAAGTGCAATACAGTGAAGGGAGTCTTTGTCCTGGAGGAATTTGGTAATTACCCCCATCCTGATTCTCGGCCTGTACATGACACGGCAGTAAACCAGACTACAGCTATAATCACAGCTCAGATTGGGATAGTTCACATCACGCTAATATTTCCAGCTATAATGTCCAGCTTTTTGTCATTACTTGATGTGTGAAGAGAACCGTAGAACTCGGAGCAGCCTCGGTCACTGACGGAGTGAGAGACAGTCAGTCTTTGTTGGTTAACACGACATCAGTTTCATAGTAGAAATGTTTGTTGAAATTGAGTTCTTTGGCTCTTTTTTTTTTTTCCTCTCTCCAACCCCGATGTTTTTAGCCTTATCCTAGATTGAGAAATGTGTGTGGCTTAAATTGTTTTGTGAAGCCAGAACAAGTTTTAGAGGGATGAACTCCTGGTTTATTTTGCTTGAGTCATATGCTGTACGATAGTTCTTGTCGTTGGTTTATTCTCCGCTTTTTGGTGGTGTAGTTTGAGCTTCAGGATTAGATAGGGTTACTGCCGTGTCTCTGTGCTTCCTTTTTGTAATGCGCCCCTCATCTTTGCTGCTATGAAAACCTTCATTCTCCAGCAGGTAAAGTGCTTGTCACCTTAATCTTTCTACTCCTCTTTCCACTTTACTTCTTTCATTCATCCTTTCTAACTGACTGATGGTTGTCTTTCTCATCCCCATGCCCTTGGCTGTCCACCGTTTTGCTAAAATCATGTGCTTTCGCTTGTACCAGTAATCATTCCATGAGCTGTTGTAAGGCTGGCAATCTCTAAAACGCGTCTCTTGCTCTGAGGCTGTTTATCATTCTCTAACCCCCAGTGGAGGAGTTTGCTTGTCTTTTCTTGATGTTCCACTAATGGTCTCTGTGCTCTGAGCCTAGCAGGGAATGGTTGCGTGTGAAAACAATCCTGTAGAGACACTGAATGCTTTGTTGAACTGTTATGATGGTTGTGTTCCATTACTTTAACTGGCCAAGTCGTTTGAAGAAATGATTCGTTACGGATTCTTGATGAATAGACTTAAGGTTTTGATAATGATTATAATTATCAGTCTCCTCGTGCATGGCTTATACCCGACTTGGCACTGTTGGCTATCGGCTCATGAACGACTCGATGTCATGGAATAACTGTTTTATTCTATCCACGTTCACTGGATTTTGAGAAACCAATTTTTTTTTTTTTGCAAATTCGATAAATAAGTTTATACAAAACGTCCGACAAAATAATTTCTGCTTGGAATGTAAACGAGCCGGTGAAATAACGGTAACGATTTGTGAAAAATGCTGCTATAATAATAAGTCTTGAAAAATAAAAAAAAGACATTCTTGCCATCAAATACTATTTATTTTTGTTGGGTGGGGGATTTCCAAGTAGTTTTTATTTAGTCCTTAGTTGGTTCAACACACACTGCCGTTTTGTTTTTCTCTACTCACAGTATATGGCCTGATAGCCTAGTAGTAGAATAGCCAATCAGAGCACGTGATTGCTCATATCCAGTGAATGTGGATAAAATGATGATTATCCACTTACTTGCCAGTATTTAAAGTATATGTACCTTAGCTAAACTTTTTTTACCATTTATTCGGTAAACCTGCCATATAAGGAGCACTTTTAGTGGCATACAACAGACCATGCAATCTGATTGGTTGAAAGTGTTCTTGCAGGGCTGCCACATTTGTCCCATGGGTTGCCAAGTAAAGCCAGTATCTCACTGGGCTGCGACAGCTTGCGAATGTCATTCGCGAGAGAGTTTCAAAAGTGTCTTGAAACATTCGTGGGGGCTTCTCAATTTCCTCGCACTAATCAAAGTGTCGCTCCTTCGTCGCTGAAATTTTCAACACGTTCAAAAAATTAGTGCGACAACATTTCTCTCAAAATAGCCGCGAATGTGTCGCAAAGCCGTCGCGAACCCTTCTCAAGTCAGCTTCCGTGAGGCTTCCTGTACTTCCCTGCCTGCCGAGGGAAAGCCAGGCTGCGACAGCCTGCGACTAGTTGGAGAGAGAACAATTGCGGTAAAATTATGCGAATATCAATTCACTGTGATTCCAAGTGAAAATTGTCGCTAATTCGCATATTTTATCGCAATTGTTGTCTCTCCAACTAGTCGCGGGCTGTCGCAGCCCAGTGAGATACTACCCTAATAGCAATGGTTCTGACACCGCAAACAGTTTTGAATGGCTAAATATCAAAATTTGAAAAAATTACTTTGGTCAGATTCAGAACAAGGGAGTGACCATATTTTAAATTATTATTATTATAAAAAACCCTGGCCTTAGCCGTAACTCTAGCCACTACCACTAGATGGCGAACAAATTCAGTACAGCTTCATTTCCAGTAAATCGTCATGAAAAAGGAAACTTCTCCCTCACACGGTCACACTTTCTCTGAAAGCTTTCCACAGATGTTGCTCAGAAATGATCTCCTCAGTGGTCTTTTTCTTGTTCACGCTGACACCTGATATTAGCTGTTTTGCTGAGGAGCCAGCTAATGACACTTGGAGTAGCTGCTAATTTCCACGCCCAACTAAATCTGTTTAATTTCCAAATAGCAGTATTATTGCTTTGCTGCACAGCACGAAAGAACTTGGTGGAGCTAATTTCTGGCAGAAGAACTGGAAAATTTTCCTTGTGAACTGTAATAGAACAGTCAAGGTTGTGTGTTATCGCAAAACAGCTATGGCATTCGCCTTCATGCCAACAGCCAAGTGTGTGTCAGCCTCTCTCGAGTAGAAAGACACCACCACAGGACCACTAATGACCAGGCATTGTGAATGTGGAATGTTCTCGACACAGAGATGACACTGACATGGTAGTATGTACGCATCTTACTAATATGAGTGCATCAGGCACTACATCATTGCTGGATTTTTTTTTTTAGGTTTTTTTTAAGCACTACCTGGCTATTTTATGACACTCGCCTACCTTCTTGGTCCAGTTGGGGGAATATATATATCTTGCGTTAATCATCCACTTAGCACTGTCAGCTGGCAGGATATTTTTGGTTCTCAACCCACTAATGTCGCCGAGATGTTTAAAGCTTCAGGAACACTGCGGCACCTGCTACACTCATTCCAGTGCCACTCACAGTATTGTGTCTCTACTATGCCAGTGTCAGAACTGTGCTGAGAATAACCGACTCTTCAAATTGTACCTGGTCAGCAGTTGTACCTTTCTGTAGATAACCGGGGCAGGAAGTAGCTGATTTTTACTTTTACCGACCCGCACCAATTAATCACATCAGTTTTTCTTCGGCTAATCAGACACAAGGTACGCCACCACTCATGCCGGAGCAGTTCGGGGTTAGGTGTCCTGCTGGTCCAGGGAATCAGACCAGCGACTTTTAGATCCCAAAGCTGCTTCTTTAACTCTAGTAGTTGATAAATTGCATGGCAGCAGTCAGTAATCGTAACTCTATATGGTAGGTTTACCTGGACAACGAGTGTAATGAGAGAATGTTTCTGTAGTTTATATAGAAATGAACATAAAGATTATAATGTATTTAACAATTTGATTCTGCCATGGGCCCCCTCTCTCTCCTCTCTCTCTCTCTCTCTCGCTCACTCATGCTCTCTCCTCTTTTCTTACCACTTCCAAACTCTTGTTTTTCTCTCACGTGATTTTTTTCAGTTCCTGAAACTAAAGAAGTGGTGATCCATAAGTACAAAACTCCCATGGTAAGATAAAACGAGCCAGTAAATATTTTATTCAATGAAGAATATGATGTTTCAATATTTTCTCGAGTATTATAGTATTGAGTTCGCCTAAACTAGGTGTCATTTCCTCTCGTCTGTTCATTCAGGCACATCAGATCTGTTACTCCGTGCTCTGTCTCTTCTCCTACATGGCTGCAGTGAAGGGGAAGGAGGCAGAGGGCAAACCCAAGATGCTGTCCCCTCGCCCGTTACCCAGCTAGTGCACACTTCTGCCTGCTGTATTGTATTCTGGCTTTGTCCACAACCTCACTGTAAAAGCTACACTATAACTTATTCTCCAGATTATCCACACATCTGCTTCTTTACTGCTGTCTTGAGCTTCTGGCTTACCTGGCTGTCTTGGACACTCTTCCTTACACTTATCCACACACTCAAAATAGTTAATCAAGATCAGCGACAAGTATAATAATACAGTTTTCCTTCCACACAGCAACCACACCCACTGCAGATCTTTCCTCAACTCCTATTCAGCACAGTCCTCGTTTTTTACCTCTTGTGAGCCATATTGCCGTGCTGCTGTCCCCTTCTCTTGCGTGTGAACAGAGGTGCCCACATCCAAACCATTGCCAACACTAAAGTCAGCACTGGTATGTTCAGAAGAGTGCCCTCTGTCCTAGCAAGTGCTCCAGCTTCCCCTTTCCTTAACCCGTCTTTAGAAATCCCAGAAAAATAATTCTGTATAGTCACTGGGAACATAACATCTGTCCTGTCCAATGACTATTTAAAATGCTACGTTTTGAGGCTACGGAGCGTGTGCGCGCACACTCATGGATGTGAGCCATAGCAGGTGACCAGAGTACTTCAGTGTTTCATTCAGCCTGTTCCTTCTGCTGTATTTCGTCCAAGGTGTGTGTACAGCTTTAGCTTTGCCTCGAGCCTACTGTACTAGTTTTACTGTAAAACTGTCTGTGAACAGCTGTGATAAATTGCATGTTGCTGTAAAAACAATGGAAAAAAAAAACACACTGAATAGTAATACGAAAAACATGCTGTACATTTCACTGGCGCAATGTTTAAAGAAGAAATTTAATGTTTTAAAACAAACCGTGGTTTGTTGTAGATGTGCAATACTGTAGTGGGTATGAAGAACAAGTTCTCCACTGTCCCCTGTGAGAGTGAAAGGTGTGTGTGTGTGTGTGAGAGAGAATGCGTTTCTGAACCGCAGTAATGGAGGCATTGAGTGTGTGAATGCCGAAACGGCTGATTTTGGAGATCTCGTGTTCAGATATGGATTCGTAGGTGTCTGATATCCTGTCGTCAAATCACTGAGAGAATCTACATACAGTATGTAATTTAAAGAAACATCCCATTTAAATTATTTTCTTGCTTGTGTGTGTGTGTGTGTGTGTGTGTGTTACACATGAGGAGTGTGCCTACAAAAGTCACTGATACGCATTTTTAATGTTCTTTTATGTGGTGTTCTAATTTTAAATAGTTGTCCATTTCAGAAAGTGTATGTAGAAAATGGCGCCTCCATGAAGAGCAATCATTTTAAGATGGTCTTAAAGGCCCGTGGTCTGTAGGCTTAGTTGTAAATAGCACAAGATTTGATTGATTCAGCAGGTCAAAGAGTCTCCAAAGACGAATGTTTTGGTGCGAATGCTGAGTGACCGAGAGAAACAGATACTGTAGCATCTGAGCTTGTCAGGTCTTTTCATTGGGTTCCTCTTACTACTGAGGACCAGAGGGAAAAGGAAACTCGAGATGTTGGATGTAAATATTTCAGTGTTTAAAAAGTATTTATAGAACCTGTACAGCTTTGGCAATATGACAATAAAAGATGTTTAACCCAAATAAGTGGTCGTTATCTGATCCTTCTGCTTTCTGTTCAGTTAGAATGAATGTGGGGTTGGTTTTATTCTCTTGTTTCTTTTAGGGAATCAAAGTCTTCGTCTTTAAAGGGTGTTCCAGTCTTCACGCCACATGTTAGAGCGACAAGTCGGGTCTAATGGACTGAGGTAATAGAACACCATGAGCCGATGCAACTCTCTTTCTAAAATGACACAAGTGTATGTTCATAAAAATGCTATTTAAAATAGATTTATTGCATTTTATTGATTATTGGTTATATTTTATACTTGACAAACAGAATATTACAAGCTAGATAACAAACCAATGAGTCTACTGTATATAGTTCAAAGGAATTGGATCTGGAAATGAGTTCACTGTGCACTCAAGGGTGTGACCACTCGTTTCTATCCAGCTGACAAGGAGGTGTTGAAAATACAAGTGGACTGTAGGGTTAATGTTATGAAATGTGCTGCTCTAGATTTAAGTACTTCACCGCAACATTCCAAAACTCGTACACAATCTCCTTTTGAGAAGCTTTAGTTTTAAGATTATAAATGCGCTTCGCTAGCAGCACTGAGCTCATCCTGAAAAGTTTTAAGTCTGGATACAGAGTGACTGAGATTTTTCTGTATCACGCAAACATTCACTTAAGACACCTGAGGTTAAAAAGTTACAAAGATCATGCATTGACCCTGCCAAAGGAAAAAACTAAGTCCATGAGCTTTCCTGGTGTTCAGTAGTTATAACATTTATACCTTAAAAAAACACACACACACGCTACTCTTTAATGGAAGATGTTTCAACATTGGTGCTGGGTTTTTTTTCTCTAACCTAAATAAGAGCAGTTCTGTTCTCTGAGCTGCTAAAAGCACACAGTTGTCACACCCGTCATTAAACTTGAACATAAATAGAACAGCAGAACACGACTGTTTTTGCATTGCAGGTGCAGATTTTATAATAAAGTTTATGAAAATAAACCCACTTTATTCCAAATAACTTGAACTCCGCAAAGTATTCACGTAGTGGTGCTGTATTTCCCACCACCAAGTTTATCCGTGCTGAATTTGGTTACCATTCCATCCCAGGTACCACACAAACTGAGGTTAGAGCTAAAGCTAAAAAAAAAGAAGTACAAAGAATCAATAATAAGCTGGTCACACGGACATCCTGATTATTACTTTGGGCAGGACTTGTTCCTCTACCAGCACAAGCATCTTTTAAGACATTATAGCATAATGTCCTTCTTTTACACCTAAAGAGTAAAAGTTTGGGTGTTTTGAGAAGAAAAGTGAAAGTTTCCTTCTCTTTATTTTGACTAAATATTAAACTATTAGCACCTTTTTGTTTTGGTGTGCATACTGCCATTAACCAGTGTGCTTGCTTTCACTTGATGGGAGAAAGGTGGTCCAGGACGTGTATTTTAACATCAGATAAGTTACACTTTCCACAGAGTTTAAATTTCTTTTGAGTAGTATTTTACGAGGGGGGAACTGTCGGGGCCTTTTAGGCATTCATAGACGGCCCAAACATATCACCAATTCAAATGTTGCACTTAATTGCTTTCATTCTTTCATAATTTCATTGGAATGATTCTCTTCTAATAGTGATCTGGCTTCATTTTCTATCAAATTAGCTTCAGAAATGAAAGGGTGACTGTCCTAAAACCATTAAAATAGTTAGTTATCCAATGAGATTTTGTTTGTTGTCTCTAGGTTGAGAAGAGTTTCGAGCTGGCTCACTCATTGGTTAGGTCTTCATTGCCAGGACAGAAGGCCATGGCAGTGTAGGTTTATGTAGGAAGTGACGGATGAATTAACCAATCAGACTTTGATTTATAGTGGGAGGGACCAAAAATGTTTTCCCTTCAGCCTTCTCGAAGGCCAATGCTAGCTTAACTGCAAATTGATGCCGTTAGCACGGCAGCGAAGTCACCTTCCAGCCAGTGTAGCATTCATCAGTAGTGTTAGCGAATGCCAATAAAGCAGCCAAGCTAGTGCTCTCGAGCACAAGTAGCACATGCTAACAACTGAGAAACTAAGATTTCTGTCTCCAGACTCTTCTTCCACACACCCTTGCTACAGTATTTCTCACTCAGACTTAAGTATTAATTTCCCTGTGTAATTTACTTGGTTACTTTTAAAATCAACATCAACTACACACAACAAAGCTACCTGGGACCCTGCCTCTACAGTAATTCCTTGCAAAATCCTTTGCCCTGTTGCTTGCTTTTTTTTGGGGGGGCGGGGGGTCTAAAATCCCATGGTAATGGTTTGCCACTTTATTTTACATATCATGCATATTAAGTCTCCAACAGGGAAACTCCTCGTAGTTGAGTTATACAGTGGGGAATGATGCACACTAGAGCAGGATACGGATAGTTCTGAGTTTGTATTTGTTGCCAAATCGTGGTAAGGCATACTGTTCAGTGGAGAAGTGTTGTATACAACACTACGTAAATAAAAGTTATGGAAAATAAATGTTTCATGTCATTAGGCCCCTAAGATTATTAAATATTAATAAGGTAATTCATTGACAAAGTTGAGAACTAAAATGCTCCTTAAGAATCTGAGCAGCCATATTGGCAGGTTCAATATAACGACCACTTGGGTGTTTTTCGTTTCTTAGTCAGGCTTTTAAATTCATTTTGTAATAGGTGCGAGAATATTGGCTTCACATCCAGTGTCGTGTTAATCGAATAGTTTGATTTATAGTGCAATAAAATGGAAATTTGGTACCTAACACGTTTTTACCAGATCATCCTGCTGTACAAAACTTTTAGATCAAGTTGGAAAAGGACTCAAAGGGTTTTTTTTTTTTTGTCCTCCTAAAGTAGATCTCAAACATATTTACCAAATCTCGCATTGGGGCTGGTCTTAAACTATCCAATTTCAACTAAACAGTATGCAACAATTCAGCTTCAGGCTTCGATGACTCCTGACAGAACTGGTGTTCCGGATGAAGTAAAAGCAATATCTAGCCGTCTCTGTTGACTGCTTTACGGAGAACGCGCAGACGGGACATGACTTCATCCCAGTCCAGGTATGCTCCTTCTAGGTGTCTTGGGGTCCTGCTACCAGATAAGTAATGTTTCCGGCCATGCAGCAGACGCCAGTTGTCAAAGGTTACCAGGTCACCTGTACATAATAATAGATAATTATTTATCTCGCTGAACTTGAAAGAATTAGACTACATTTCCAAACACTTATGTTCTGGTCACTGCTACTGGATATGTTGCTCTGTTTTCCATTAAGGGTTGGCCTCTTCACCAGACAGACCAAAGACTTTTTCCGTGTAATTAGCTCGATAAAAAAGAAAAAAAATGACACACCATACATAAGATATCCAGCCAAGTTAGGAATCTGTTGTTCATTTGCAAGTCAGTATGACGAGCAATAATTCACGTTTTTCGTTAAGAAACCTCTGTTAAGATTTGTGCCAAATTTTTCATTTTCAGATCAATAGAGTGAGTTGGTTGAACAGAACAAAAAGTGTGTCATGAGTTTTCCTTTCCAGTAGACTGACCTGGCTCCATCCTGTAGGTGACCATGTTCTCTGGCTGGTTCATTAGCTCCACAAAGCTCTTCAGGGAGGAGTAGAATGGCTGTACCTGATCGAGAGGCAGATCCAGGACCGTGTCTCGCGTTGCATTGTTATAGTTTATCCTCACCACATGGCCTTCGTGGTCCACACTGTCCAAAGAAACAGACCAGACCTTTTTTTTTAACCAGGTGGTCAAAAGATGGCGCCATTTTTACACCCAACCTGGCACTCACGGCCCACAAAGTAAGTCATGTGACTTATATAATCACTGCCTTGTTTTGTTTTCTCAGTTATGTGATTTATAATGTTCCTATACCGTGCGTTCTGATGTTAGTCTAGGGTGGCGTTTTGATTTAAGGGCCCTTTGACGCACTAAAACATGAAGCACATGGGAATGTGTATTACATCAGTGAGGTCTGGTCTGTAAATTAGATGACCTCAGCACGCATCTAAATTTTCCAAGTATAATAAATTTATAAACATGGCTAACCATGTCCTACAAACCATCTGAGCCAACACTGGAGGGCCAAGTTATGAAACCAACGGTTCTCAAACCGGGGGCCACAGCAAAAGTTTGATTCAGTTCATTAAATCTGCTTTATCCAAATCTAAAAAAAGTGGGGTGTGTGTGTGTGTGTGTGTGTGTGTGTGTTTAAAAATATTACAATTAAATGTAATGTCATCCGAATGGCACCAAATTTCTTGAATGGGCATGGAAGGGATGGCTAGAGAAAGCGAGCAAAATGAACACGTTTCTGGGATGAGAAGGTTCTAGTCAGCCAAGTGAATGTAATGATGGGAGAATGCTAATAATGGCAAAAATAAGAAAATATCCAAGCATATGCATTCTAATGTGCATAACTACAAAGTAAGAAACCAATGGCTGTAGTTTTGGGTTTTCCTGGTGGTCAGGGGCCACGGTGATCCCTTAAGGTTCCCGAATTGAGACTCTGCAGTGTGTGCGCACGTGCGTGTGAGACGGTACTTAATAGTGATTTATGCTACATGATCACATTTGGATTTTTCTCACTCTATAATGCACTGCTTGGACTGCACGCTGAAATCACAGTAGTCTGAGCCGGTGTCTGTGAAGTCGATGTGGAGAGATGAGAGTATGTTAAATGCTTCAGGGTCCTCTTTCCTGAGCAGCTCGGCTATGTGGAAGCCGTCCACCACTTCACTCTCGCCACCCTGCTGGGCCTGCTGCAGGCAGTGTAGGAACTGCACCTGCCAAATAACACACACACAGAAAGGATTACTTTTAAGGGGTAACACTAAGCAGTGTCTTAAGTTTACGCTGCGTGAATTTTATAGGATTTCCAAGAGTAATTGCTACAGATTCCTATGAAGAGAATAAATACGATTATATGAGCAGGAACTCCGTGCAGGCCCAGGTCAGCTTCTTCCCCAAGCATCAGCAACCGTTCTTATACATTTCACAGCTGCTGATTATTAATGATTTCCCACTGGGTAGATGAAATAAGGTTTGGGGTGGGGTGAGTTGTTTTTGTTTTTATATATATATATATATATATATATATTTATATTTCCCAGCAGCCATTTGAATTGGTTTGAGTTACTCCTACTTCTACATGAACATGCAGAGAACTTCATCAATAATCCCATCTGTGACATCCTGCTTTCTTACGAAGAAAACTCGTGCACTGAATTTCTATCAGCGAGCACTTTTTGTACAGACAGCATTAAATTTCAAGTGCTTTTAATGATCTGTTCATAATATTGTCCTACAATGAAAGGAAATGACAAGTGTGATCAGTGCGATTTAAAGAACCAACAATTCTCCTTCATATAGTTGGGTATGGGACAGTTTCAACCAAGATGATGCAAACTCTTATTTTATTTTCACTTCATGGTGATGTACAGTGGTGCTTGAAAGTTTGTTGAGCCCTTTAGAATTTTCTATATTTCTACATAAATGTGACCTAATACATCAGATTTTCACACAAGTCTTAAAAGTAGATAAAGAGAACCCAGTTGAACAAATGAGACAAATATTATACTTGATCATTTATTTATTGAGGAAAATGATCCAATATTACATATATGTGAGTGCCAAAAGTACGTGAACATTTGCTTTCAGTATCTGGTGTGACCCCCTTGTGCAGCAATAACTGCAGCTAAACGTTTCCAGTAACTGTTGATCAGTCCTGCACACCGGCTTGGAGGAATTTTAGCCCATTCCTCCATACAGAACAGCTTCAACTCTG
>JAPEKO010000020.1:23995835-24006733 GCA_027576075.1 Cathorops hypophthalmus
AGCGTGCCAGATGAAAACAGCTTTAATAAAGTAACGCATAGTATTTTATTGTAAGTAACGGGAACGGCGTTATAACGGTGTAAAAAGTAATTAGTTAGATTACTCGTTACTAAAAAAAAGTAACGGCGTTAGTAACGCCGTTTATTTCTAACGCCGTTATTCCCATCACTGCTTATCTGTAAATAATACTGTGTTTTGCACTTCTGGTTAGATGCTAAGTGCATTTCATTGGCTTTGTACCTGTATTCTGGATAAAGACAAAGTTTAATCTAATCTCATCTAATCTAGTATCGTCTTGGTGAAATTCTGAATGGTTTTCCAGTCTTCACCTGTTCAGTTTTGGTGAGCCTGTCTCCACTGTAGGCTCTCATTCCTGTTCTCGGTGAGCAGGAGTGGAACTCTGTGTGCTCTAATGCTGTTGTAGCAGCCCATCTGTCTCTAGATTTGACATGTGGTGCATTCGTAGATGCTTTTCTGCTCACCATGTTTGTAAAGAGTGGCTATTTGAATGATGTCAGGTCAAACGAGTCTGGTCATTCTCCTCCATCAAAAAGACGTTTCTCCCTGCTGACCCGTCTGCTAGTTTCAGTACAGTACTCATTCTAGATTGATCGTCCTCCTTTCAGATAAGAAGTAGAGCGAGAGATTTTTCCTGTTTTGCTGATGCACTGAATATCGTTGACAGCAAGAAATTTAAAATCAGTGTGAGTAAAATCAGGGGGGGGATTCTTGACTCCACTGAATAGATCATTTCATTGCAAGGCCACGCAACTACTTTGTTGAGCACACATCAGTTTAGACTATTTTATTCAGTTTCAGGTTTCATTATAGCTTTTGGGAAGACAAATATCCAGGGTCACTTAGCACAATTATCAGCACATGCCTAGTGAAATGATTTTTTTTTTTTAAGCGTCTGTTTATTTCAATCTGATCAGTTTGTGTTCCACATTTCTGCCATGTGAGGCTCCAGCAGTGATTGTGTAGTGATTGACATGTCTCGCCTCCCTATGGATTTCTCTCATTGTCACCCAGTTGTCATTGTCCTTTTAGCACTTTTTGTCCCAGAGGAGCGTGCAGCACCGCAGGCCCCAGCTGCAGCACATGATGCTGCTCAGGACAAAAGAGCGAGTGCTGTAGTCTACACCCCAAATCTGTTACAGACCTATAGGCTTCCTCCCCTCCCTGAGGCAGCCTGCTCACGGACAGGGTGTGTGCGCTCTCACGGAGAAGCGTGTCTACGTCTTTTTGTGCGTGCTTCTGTTTTTTTTTTTTAAATGTGTATGTAAGCGCCTGGGCTCAGGGGAGAAGGCCTTTAAAGAAAGACGCATCATCTTGCTGAATGCCTGTGGCCTGTACTGTAGGGAACAGAACGAGAGTGGGCTTTGAAAGCCCTTTGACATCGCTGTGATGACTTGTTTACACATTAGCACGTTGAGGAGTCCCATGAGAGTGATCCAAGCTTTTAGTTTAATAACACCGTGGTTTTCGGGGAGAAGCCCAACCTCTCTTGCTCTCTGTCTCACTCTCTCACAGCCAAGGACCCTGATTCTGCTCATCCACACAAAACAATCGCCTCAAGACTTCAGTGAACGTTAAAATATGCACTTTACCTACTAATCTTAGTCTCCTGAAGCACTTTTTGGAAATAATGGACTCCTTTAGGCTTCTTATTATAAATATTTCCTTCATGCTATTTTCAAATATCTGGTGTTCAGGTTTATGGAAAGAATTTTCTACTTCTTTGAAACACAATTAGCCAAGATATGGTTTTGCTTTGTAAGGTCTGGGCTTGAGCTTTGATGTAGCTAATGGAAGTAATAATGGAAATCGTAGTAATAATAATGTACTAATGGAAGTCAATTAAAGTTAATAATTAAAGTAATAACGGAAGTCGATTTCACCCAAAATGTGTGCAAGTATAAACCTTCACACCGTATATAATCCAGTTCTTGTATAAATTTACCACTGGGCCAGGTTTCATTTCACTTTCAGAGTAATCACATGCAACAGAAAATTATTATTATTATTATTATTATTATTATTTTATATTTAATATTCCATACTAATATTAAACAGTTATTCCACGAAATCAAATCATACATGAGCTGATAGCCGATGAGACACGTAGCACCGAGTCAGCTATAAGCCATGTATGACGAGATTGAGTGGAATAACCGTTTTATTCTACCCATATTCACTGGATTTTGAGAAACAGAGCATGTCTTCTTTTTTTTTTACAAAACCGATAAAAACTTTTCTACAAAATTTCCAACAAAATCATTTCCGCTTAGAATGCAAACAAACCAGTGAAATCACGGGAGCAATTTGTGAAAAATGCTATCATAATATTTCTTGAAAAATTAAAAAAATATATTCTTACCATCAAGTCCTTTTTTTTCCCATATTTTGTTGCTTTTTTTCTTTCTTTTTTTGTATGTTTTGGGGTTTTCTTCTTCTTCGTTATGGTTTTTTGGCAGTTGGCAAACCAACTTATAGGTGCATTACCACCACCGACTGGGCTGGAGTGTGGAACGAGACATTGGGGGGGGCACTATATTCTTTTAAATACTTGATCATTTTTGGGGTGGTTGTTTTCAAGTAGAGTTTTTATTTCATCCTCAGTTGGTTCAGTAACACGCTGCCATTTTGTTTTTCTCTACTCATGGTATATGAGCTGATAGCCTAGTAGTAGAGTAGCCAGTCAGAGTACATGATTGCTCATATCTAGTGAATGTGGATAGATTAATACATTTTACACTAAATAGTATTTTTGATCAGGATATACTTGCATATGAATACAAGTAATTAAATCTGAAAATTTATGCATTAGACTAACATCACTCTCCTCATTATCAGAATAATTCAGCATTGTAATCGTCAATAATTTGTTTCAGCGGGGGCATCATGGCTCATGTGGATAAGGCGCCATACCATAAATCCAGGGACCCGGGTTCGATTCCGACCCGAGGTCATTTCCCGATCCCTCCCCGTCCCTCTCTCCCGCTCATTTCCTGTCTCTACACTGTCCTATCCAATAAAGGTGAAAAAGCCCAAAAAAATATCTTAAAAAAAAAAAAAAATTGTTTCAACAACATTCATGAATGTGCTCCAGGTAAGTGGGGTTCGCGTGCACCAGGAATAAAAGACGTAACCGAAACTGTAGCTACCTATGAATTTAAATACACATGTACATGAAATATGGTTTTCAAGAAATACATTACAGCTCAGTTGAACAATGATGAACAAAAAAAGTACGCACATGATAATCATGCTGGCCAAACTGTCCCTGCTCTCTGTTCCACACAGTCACCTGGTTAAGGTGAGTTTATGGAGCTCAGCAATATTTGAACTACAAATATGATGATTTGGCCATTTTTGGGTGCAGTAGATTTCTGTTACTTTTTATTAGTTGCATTATTCTCATAACTCCAGCACAAAAGCAAACATCAGACATGTCTGTGGCTGACTGACTAAATTTGTGGCAGAAAATTTCATTTGATTTTCATTTTTCCAATTCGTTTCGGTAGATTTTTTTTTTTTAATCATTGCAAAAATATTGAGCGTGTTCATTAACTGCTGGTGTGTAAACATTTGGAAGAGGAGCAACAAAATGACATTGTCAAAAAGTGCCAGGAAGACACATGGTAATGGAGAGACGCCTTCACTGTGTTACAGTTTAATCCAAAGTCTGGTTTTTATTCATTTTAAATCTCATTGAGGGGTTTTAAGTCAGACTTTGCAATTCATACTGTATGAAAACAGGTTGATTTAAACCACGCTGTGTTAGTATGTCTACAGATTATTGGGTAAATAGTTTTGTGTGTGTGTGTGTGTGTGTGTTCATGAAGTGGAGTCTTGCCTGAGAGTCAGGTGGCAGTCATGATGCTCGGCCCGCTGCGGTTCACAGTACACCTGCCCTGCTCTTTTGTAATCTAGACAAATAGTCTTTCCCTTGGTGAGCTCTGAATTAAGAGATCATAAAGCTTTAGCCTAGTCTGAAAGACACACACACACACACACACCTCTCTGTATCCAGTGGGAGCATGTCATTAGTATGCAAATCTGCCAAGACCTAGTTATAACAGTGATCTCTTCACCTTTCTCACTCTTTCTGTCTGTCTTGTGCTATTTTCCCTACACCAATATCACACACACACACATACACACTCTGGCACACACTCCACTCCACCATTGCTGCTCTTTAACACATTCTAATGAGGTGATGACCAACCACTTGTTATAATTGCTTTAGATTCCTTTTAATTTTCAAGCTTATTAATCATACGTAGAGTTATTTAAAAAAGCATAAATTAATCTTAGATTAAAAGGCCTATCACAGACTCGAAACAATTAAAGAGTAGGCTGAGATTTCCCCTGGGTTTGGCAGTTTTATTTTAACAGAGAATTCAGGTGATTATCACACTTTGATATGGGGCTGTGATTAATGTAGCCACACTTTTAAATGAGTTTTTTCCGCCTGATGGTAGAGAGGTAAGCAGAAGCTGATAATGACCTAACTAAAGCAGTATTTATTTTGCCTTTCCTCTCTTAATAACTTCCTCTGCATGGGTGCAATGTTAGCAGCAGGTGGGTTAATTAATGGAGGTGCACTTCTCGGCATGCTCTCAAACACACACACACACACATGCTTATTTTCTCTTCTAAGTCAGGGAGAACAGAGGGACACACAGGTGGCGAATGGCACATTTGCGTGTGTGAATGTAGCCTGTGTCAGTCCAGCCAAACAAGCAACTGACCGCCTGAGCTCTGATTTATTGCAGCTTGTCATTGTCCAAATGTGTGTAAGAGCATGCGGCTGATCATTGACCGTGTGTGTGGTGGTGTTTTTTATTTATTTATTTATATATTTCTGTCTCCTCAAATGTCCCTTCCTTCCCCTGTCCTTGACTGCATCTCTTCCCAAATGTCCTGTAAATGCTCGTATTCTCCATGCCGGGTCAAAAACAGGCTGCCCTACATGGTCAGACCCTCATCCGGGCTGGCAGGGTCACAGCAGAATGCTGGGTTCAGCTGCATATCGCTGCTCTATATCTGAGCCCGGAGCTGGTGTAGACTGGCGAGCCTGTGCCCGGGCCGGCTGATTGATGAGAAGGGCGCTCACTACGGCTCGCCCTCAGGACGGGCCTCAACACAACCCAGAGCTGAGAGTGATTAACCTCACTGTGGCACACACAGAGCTCACCATTAGCAGGACAGCACGATTGATGGTCCCTCTCTGTCCTCACAGAGATCAAGCGTGCGTGTCTGTGAGAAAAGGAGAAACGGAGTGTTGGAAAATGACTGGCGTGGTGTGGACGAATCTGTTGGACTTGTTTTATAACAAGAACTTGGAGAATACAAAAATATTGGTGTTGATTTAGTTTATTAGGGGCGGGCAACATGATAAAAATAGTATCATGATACTTGAAAATGTTTCAGTGACACCTAATGTGTTTACAGTATATACAGGATTGCTAACAAGCTTCCAACAGAATGCCTGCGTTTTTGTGAGACATTTGTGAAAAACTGGATTTAATAATACATTTATGAAATTAATAAACACTGAAAAGTAGGACAAATGAAGATATTTCTGTACGAATCTTAATATTTTACGATTTGCAAATTTGAAAAAAATTAACATCAAAGCTGCTTCCTATCAGAGCGTATAATTAATGTTTGTTTGTTTGGGTTTTTAATTTGCATTAGCAAATTGTCACTCTCACTCAGGATCTTTCTCCATTATTATCATTTTTTTTATAATTATTATAATACTAACGATTTTAGGATGTGATTTCTTCCTCAGTTTTCAACCAATCATCACCAAATTTCACATGAAGAGTACCTCTGGGCTGAATTATGTTGTTATGACTTTTGGTGCTGATCTGGATCACTGATCCAGAATGAGCCATGAAAAAACGGGATTTTTTTTTCAATCACTTATAACTCTTTCATTATTTTTTTCAGTGAGGTTTTTGTTTTCCTTGCTAGTCGTCATTCTCTCTCTCTCCATTCCGGATCTATAGGGTACGGTGACCAGACGTCCCGGTTTGTAACATCTAGCACAAATTACTGTGACTTTAGTCACAGTCTCTATCTTGTATTTTTATTTGCTGTTTTGGCTTGTTGTGTGTGTGTTTTTTTTTTCTCTAACATATCATGCGATTGTAAGTATATCATATTGCCCAGCCTTCATCTTTAAAGCTTTTTCTAATAAAATACAGTGGTATCTCGGGTTATGAACTTAATTCGTTCTTTGACTCCGTTCGCAAACCGAATTAATTTTTCCCATTGAAATTAATGTAAATCCAATTAATCAGTTCACTGGTCCCAGAAACATAGGGTTTTTTTTGGAACTTTTTATGGGTTTATGTGTGGAAAAATACAGAAAGTAATTAAAGCTAACCTTAATTATCGAAAATACAGTAATACTAAAATAAAACATAATAATTGTACAGTACACTTTACCTTTGTGGTTGATGGTTGCTGGCACACGTGGCTGGAGGAGGAGCACTATCACTAACACTTTTCACTTTCTTGAGAGCCATAATGAGGGTTAATTTAATACAAAAAGCAAAAAAGAAATCGTATCAACACAACGCAATGACGAACAACGTTCACAGCGCGCCACCTTGAGTACAACTGATGCTGCCGCACACCACATGTGGCGTGGAAGCCCGCCAGTTTGTGTGTTCGTGCATCGAAGCAAAATTTGTTCGGAAATGGTGCTCATAGCCCGATTTGTTTATGAATAGGGACGTTCGTGACCGGAGGTTTGACGGTACTGTGAAACTTACATTTAACAACTTTGCATCACATTTACAATGCATTTCTGTAATTTCTTGCATAGTATAAAATAACATCTCGTATTGCCCAGCCTTAAATCTTTACAGTCTGTTAGCTGATAATAAACAGCATGGAATTAGTCTTTTTTTTCTGCATATTTTTATTAAGATTGCATGATAATGGTTAAAATGTTCATGTAATGTCAAGTATTCATATCACTTTTATGTACTGTAGATACTTTTTTATTCCATCTTATTTTAAATCAACAGGAAGCAGGCGTTTGTTTGTTTTTTAAACTTGTATATTGTCAGCTTGTATTCTTTAAAATATCTCCATATGTCACTACCAAGGAAACCGTCATACCATATAAACAGCCCATCTCGTGTATTTAATGGATATAATGTTGTTGTATATCTAGTTACGAAGCCAAAATCCCTGATTATCTGGGGTAAAAAAATACGATCTTGGTGAAACCGTGATTCATTTGTTAACGCCCTTTAAAAATGTCCTTTGACGCTGCTTTCATTTTATATTCCTCCTTAATTCCATCTCTTATTTAATTAGGATTTGCCCGTGCAGTTGAAGCGGGACACAAGTGCCTCTCGCAGAGTCACTACATCAGAGTAATAAGGAAAGACACATTCATTTAAACAGCGCAGAGTGTCACTGCTAATTTATCTCCAAAGCCTAAAGCTCCAATCAGGAATCTCAGTAACTGGGCAGCCAGTGGCAGGGTCACAGCGGAGACAGAAGCCTTTAAGTAACAGCAGCACAGCCACTAAATCATACACCATGCTTTTTTAGCATATGCTCGGTTAATAAGATTAGTTCAAGCAACGAGTTCGCTGCCGAGGTGGTTTATAGTCTTCCTGTTTGGGGGAAGAGTTGAAGAAAAGTCGTCCTGCCAGTCACCTTGTCGCAGTGATACGATCAGGGTCAAACCCAGCTCGTGTCTCATCATCATTCACTAGTAAGATTTAAAAAAAAAAAAAAAAAGACATCTAACCGTTCCTTTTCTTCCTGTCTTTTACAGGACCATCCGTTTATCACGCAATACGATGATGGGAATACAGAAGTAGTATCCATGTGGGTGTGTCGGAGCTTGGAGGACCGCAAATCCCATCAAGCTCAGGGTCTGATGTAAGGAGCCGTGACACGACAAGGAGCCGTTTTTCCTCTTTCTATAAAGTGCCACCGAGTGTACAGAGGTTTAATGGCTGGACTTACTTGAAGGAGCTCACCCATAAACAGACTCCAGAGTGCTCATGGGCTCTCTTTTTTTATGCATCCAATAACTCCAGATCTGTATTTTTGTTTTATATATTTGTTTTTGAATGTTTGTGCAAATGGCAGTATAAATGACTCTTATCATTTCCATAGCCGATGGACCAGAAAGCAAAAGCTTTTTATTAATAGGGTTGTTCCAGGATAAACTAGGACACCTTGGAATGCAGAGTAAACATTTTTGCATTTTGATCCCTTGTGGAAAAGGCTTTGGGCTGCTGATCAAAAGATTGTGAAGTGAAATCCCAGCACCACCACGCTGCCACTGATTGGGTCCTTGAGCAAGACTTGAACTGTTATCTTCAGTTGTTTGTGGCTTTGGATAAAGGCAACAGACAAATAAGGAAGAGAGGGTGTTTTTTTACTGAACAGGTAATCAGATACGACGCCCATGAGGGGGGAAAAAAGCCCACGTCCTTCAATATTTAAATAATATTGCCTGTTGTTGAGTGGTATAACAGATATATTCCATTCAGCTAGCATGATATTGAACTCGTCTTTGACGAGTTCAGTATCATGCTAGCTGAATGGAATATATCTGATATACCATGAAAGAGAGCCATTATTATTATTATTTATACATACATACATACACATTCCTTTTGCGTGTTCAACATGTCTTTCTCTTTCAAAATTCTCTCAATCTGTATTTAACCTATGTTGCTATTTAACGTAGCAACCTGGTGGCCATGTTTGTTTCCAAATTATCACAGTCGCTTGAACAACCACGCAGTATCGTAAACCATACTCAACGCTCATTCTCCATTGGCTAGAGTGATGTAATACATGTAGAATAAGCGATATGCTAACGATACTGCATGATCAAACCAAATGAACGAAACCTATTAGAAGGGAAAAGAAAATATGTTTTTATTCTATCCACATTCATTGGATATGAGCAATCGCACACACTGATTGGCTACTCTACTACTAGGATATCAACTCGTATACTGTGAGTAGAGAAAAACAAAATGGCGGAGCGCATCAAGTCAGATATATCACTTTATCAAGTATTTAAAAGAAACAGAAATACCTAAAAGAATATAGCCCCCCCCCCTCCAATATTGCCTGTTCCACACTCCAACCCAGTTGGTGACGGTAACGCACCTTTAAGTTGCTTTGCCAACCACCAAAAAATCCTAAAGAAGAAGAAGAACAAAATGTCGGAGTGTGCTGCTGAACCAACTGAGGATGAAATGAAACTCTACTCAAAAATACAAAAAAGCAACAAAATATGGAATAAAAGTATTTGATGGTAAGAACGTATTTTTTTTTATTTTTCAAGAATTATTATGATAGCATGTCTGTGAATATTCTCATTTTTGAATGAAGGCTTTATTTCAAACATATCAAAGTAGTACAAAAACAGAAGAGAAGAAAAACAAACCCAAAAACAAAAGAACAAATAAAACACTTAATTCAATTAAAAACAATAGAAACAATACTAACTTAACATTTTTGAGGTTATTATTATTGCATTTTCACAAATCGCTCCTGTCATTTCGCCGGCGTGTTTACATTCTAAGTGGAAACAATTTTGACAGACGTTTTGCAAAAAGTTTTCGTTTATTGAATTTGCAAAAAATAAAAATAAAAATGCTGTTTCTCAAAATCCAGTGAATGTGGATAGAATAAAACAGTTATTCCACTCAGTTTCATCATACATGGCTTATAGCCAACTCGGTGCTATGTGCCTCGTCAGCTATCAGTTCAGACTCGATTTCGTGGAATAACTGTTAATTGCACTGCATTATCAGCATTTATGGTATCTAGACTGTGTGACCAATCACATCATCTCTTTCTTGAGGATGTTCACTGATATCACTGTATATGGAAGTCACTGAGCGGTGGTGGGTGGCACGGTGGTTAGCACTGTTGCCTCACAGCAAGAAGGTCCTGGGTTCAAGCCCAGCAGCTGGTGAAGGCCTTTCTGTGTGGAGTTTGCATGTTTTCCCTGTGTCCACATGGGTTTCCTCTGGGTGCTCTGGTTTCCCCCATAATGGATGGATGGATGGATGGATGGATTGATGAGTGGTGGTGTTAGCATTCATCTTGAATGCTATAAAAACAGAGACGTCATGGCCTAATGGTTTGAGAAGCAGCTTTAGGACCAAAAGGTTACTGGCTCAATTCCCTGGTCCAGCAGGAATAGCTGAAGTGCCCTGGAGCAAGGCACCTCACCCCCAACTGTTCTGGGTATGCTGCTCTGGATAAGAGTGTCTGCAAAATGCCTGTAATGTAAAAACATCTGATTTAATGCTTTTATATTTGAGGTCAAACTCAAAATTCTATGAAACTCTCCCAATGGTGTGTGCGCTCGGTTGCTGTGGTTACCATGTTGTTGAACGGATTCAAAATTCATTGACCTGAATGGAACAACTTTGTGCGGAAAAAGCTTTTCATTGAGGTCAAGCACATCTTCATCAACACATTAATGGTCGGTTCAATTCAGTTGCTAAGAATAAAACCACAAGTCATTAATTTATTTCAATTTCTGAAATCATAATAAAAGTAATTGAACTCTTGGATGAATGGAACCTAAAAAACTGATGGTCAGTTTTTTTTGCCTAGACCATGCAGTTACCTTTTGGGTTTCATGCACATTGGAGTACAGTACTGACAAACATATACTCTAGAACGACTGTCAGGTCTAGAGCAATCATTTTCAACCTTTTTGTAGCCGGAGACCCCTCATCTCATCTCATTATCTCTAGCCGCTTTATCCTGTTCTACAGAGTCGCAGGCAAGCTGGACCCTATCCCAGCTGACAACAGGCGAAAGGCGGGGTACACCCTGGACAAGTCGCCAGGTCATCACAGGGCTGACACATA
>JAPEKO010000020.1:37646039-37657249 GCA_027576075.1 Cathorops hypophthalmus
TTTGAAACTTCCACATCATTGCATTCCATTTTTATTTACAATTTGTACTTTGTCCCAACTTTTTTGGAATTGGGGTTATACATTATTTTACATACAGGACATTTTTTTGATGGAATAAAAACGTGTTCTATTCCCTTTTAGCGGGTTTCATTCATTTGGTTTGATACCATGCAATATTGTTCGCAGATCGCTTATCCTACATGTATTACATTACTCGACCCAATGAAGAGTGTTGAATATGGTTTACGATGTTGCACGGTTGTCAAGACAACATGACGTCATATGTCGGAGACATAAAATTTCCACGCTAGCAAGCGGCTGTGACAATTTGTAAACAAACATGGCCACCAAGTTTGCGTTGTTAAATATGGAAAATTTTGAGAGAATTTTGAATGAGAAAGACATGTTGAACACCCAAAAGGAATTATAATATTGGCTGGCTTTTTTTTCATGGTATATCAGATATATTCCATTCAGCTAGACTCATCTTCAATTTGTTATTCAATATCATGCAAGATGAATGGAATATATCTGAGATACCACTCAATGCCAGCCAATATTATTTAACTATTTGTAGGTCCCTATTTAAATGCAAAAAGCATATTTATGATATTGATCATTTTAAAAACTTTGTACAAAAGGTCGGATTTTCCTCGTGCCTAATCTCTTCTACTGAAGTATGTGTTCAAATGTGTTAAAAATAGATCATCAAGTTTTGCACAAGTTTGTGGAGTCCATGCCAGCTCAAGTGCAGATCATCATTAAAGCAAAAAAAGCGACAAAAAAAATACTAATAAACTCTGAAATTAATGTAAATATTTCACTCAGGTTGTTGTTGTTAATAATATCATTTGTAATGAAAACTGTTGTATTAAATGAAAAAAAGAATGCAAAAGTATTTTCACTAGTGCTCACAGACTTTTGGACTGTACTGTAACTAATGTTAAAGGAGATACGCAGAACCAAATGCCTTGAGGCCTCAAGAATGGCACAGGAATAATTTTAAGCATTAACAATAAATCTAATATAGTAATTTTTACAATTAAAATTATTCATATAAGTAGCGGTCTGAGTAAATGACCTTGACGTCCGTAAAGTCATAGCAGGAAGTCTATCGGTCTCATCACCATTTCCGCCATACTAAAACACAGAGCTGACTGCAACTCCAATTCTTATTTTTGAGCTAATTTATCGCCATGCCACATAGATGTGTTGCTGGTGGGTGCAGCAACACGACAGAAGGTGGATTTACATTGCATTCATGGCCATGCCACATAGATGTGTTGCTGGTGGGTGCAGCAACACGACAGAAGGTGGATTTACATTGCATTCACGGCCCAAGAATGTTCAAACTGCAAAGATTTGGACGCGTTTTGCGAGAAGTTCACGGGCACATTTGGCGCCTGCGAAGTGGTCTCTCCTCTGCTCTGCACATTTTACTGAAGACTCGTACGAGACCTCTGATCTGTTGAGCAGCGTTGGCTATAAACCCGGACTGAAAGAGGGTGCAGTACCAATAATTAAAGAAAACTACAAGAGAAGGAAAGAATTTATTTTATTTATTTTTTAAAATGAATGTGAGTTCAGTTGCACCAGTTCTCCTGGATTGTGAGCCGAGGGTTGTTGGTAAAACCCAGGATGGAACGGGACGGGACATATCGCTCGGGCAGTGACCTCCCTGCAGTTGTTGCTAAATCCGGTGATGTCCCGTTCCGTCCCGGTTTTAGTAATTGCCTGAGCAGAGCAGTAATGGCGGAGTACTCAGTATGGAGAAAATGGAGAATGAGCGGCGCACCCGTCTGATTTCTAAACTGGATATCGCTGCTGTCTCGCCCTGACGTGGAAGAAGCAAATGAACAGAGAACTGAACGAACAACCGAAAGTCAGATTGTTTCAAAACAATCGGCCATAAGATCGGCCTTCAAGAAGTGAGAACACAGATGGGTAAGCTCCGCCTCTCATTTGGATACAAAACAACAAACACTCGTTGTTTCCCTGCGTTTAGATTAATCCGTGTAACCTGTATTGTGTGTTTAAGTTAGCGGTGTAAGATTATTTAATCTGCTTCAGAATGTGATAGTCTCGGTTCATCTGATTATTTAATGAGCCTTTTACGTTTTATCAGTGAAAATGCATGCATGTACATGTATGTTGCATAAGTTATAGCACCCATCCTGTTTTAATGAGAGTCAACCCACAATCAGTGAAGTCACATCAGTCTGAGTCGAGCGAGTCGGTGACGCTGTTTCTTACTTTCACCATAAATCATATCAATAATTTTGTTCTATAGCTGTAAAAGGCCTCGGCCTTAAAACCGGTTACCGCTGTGACATCACGCGCACAGGGCTGGCTGGCTCAGTGGGGCGGCACCAATCACAATGTTGCATGCATATATATATAAATAAATACCCCCCCCACATTTGTACAGCATACAAGAGTCAAGGCTGAAGATACTATCCACTCAGAAATGTATTTAAAAATAAAGGTTGTGCGCATCTGCTTTCACTTCCAGCCGTGAACGTACAGGAGCTCCTTCACCGAGTCTCTGAGAGCTCAACTGTGGGATGAAGTTCTCCAACATCTCCATGAGGGAGCTCAGGTTCACTCGCTTCTACAGACTGAGGCAGATGTTCAAAAATCTCCAAGCAAACACAGAATAATCAGGAGCGTAATCAGTGAGAGGTTTCTCTGTCCTGTGTGTCTTTATCACCGCCATCATCACTCTGTGACATCTTCAGCTGTCGTCGTTGTTCGTGTTGATTTCTACTGAACAGTGTGTGTTTACACCACAACTCTCTGCATGATGTCACACACACACATAGTGATGCGGCCGTGTGTGTGATGGAAAACGTGTTTGTTTACAGGAAGTGTGTGTGAAGTTCAGCTTCATCTTTCATTGTTAATCCAGAACTGCGTAAAAATACACTCTTGTGTAAACTTCCCCAGAATCTCACTCCTGCTGGGGGTTACACAAACCATGTGAAGAAATAACAGTGTCATGGAAACGGCGTATGATGCAGAACTACATTACCCATCAGCCCCTGCATGTCACATGACCTCACCACACACTCACTGATCATTTACAGCTGTTTCCTTTTTCACTGAATCACCGTCACACATCTGCATTGTCTCTCTCTGTGTGTGTGTGTGAGACAGAACTGGTCACTGCATGAAGAAGAGTTTATCCAGCTGCATGTGTTCATGTAGAGGAGCGGGTTACAGGACCAGTGTCGTGGAATTTAGAGTAAAATAATCAAAATCAACACCAAACGTAGAACATCAACAAAGATGAGGTTTATTAGAAGGATAGAACAGATGGAGAAAGGTGAGAGGCTAGAGAGTGCTCCGCCCCTCCCCCCCACACACACTTCTTTTATGGCACACAGAGGGGCGTTAGCTCTAGCTACCATATATGGTTACACTTCCTTATGCATACTTCTTACTGGTTTCTTGTGTTACTAGGCAAGACAGTTTATCACACAAGAGTTCAAGAAGAGTCCAAGAGACAACAGAACACCTGTGTTCGGGCCGTCGTCTCGACACACTCGGCGAAACAGACTGTTCTCTCTCAAGGCCCGATTACTTGAGGACATGAGAGCCTGTAATATTACAGTAGATTAATACAGGAATCAATCACATACAGATATAAGCAATAAGATGTTAATCATACATTTTCTTCCACACCAGTCAAAAGTTTGTACACCCCTACTCTCCTCATCCACAGGTGTTTCTGTATTGTGACGATTCTTTACACTGTCGAACAAAAATGAAGACATCAGAACTATGAAATAACATCTGGAATTATGTGGCAAAAAAAAGTGTTAAACCCCAAATGTTTAATATTTTAGATTCTTCCGTGTTTCCCCTGATGATGCTCTACACACTATCATCACTCTCTCAACCACTATCATCACTCTCTCAACCAGTTTCATGAGGGAGTCACCTGGAATACTTTTCAATTAACAGCTGTGTCACGTCAAAAAGTCATTAGTGGACGAGTTTCTCGAGTTCTTTGTGTGTTTGAGATCAAATAGGAAATAACCTAATTAGAAGGCGTAGCCAGACTTTTGACTGGTGCTGTGTGTGTGTGTGTGTGTGTGTGAGAGAGAGAGAGAATAAAACAAACCCAAACTTTTATGGATTACATTTCGAGGTTAATTTAGTCATGGTCGATTCCCACCACACAGCTTTCTGAAGGATGCTTGTTGCCCGTTGAGGCTCCTCCTCACTCTTCCAACTGCTCGCATCTCTGTTTCTCATTACGCATTTTATTTTCTGTTGCTTTTCCCCTAAAACAGAAAAAAAAAAACAGTATTGTGAGGATACGCCCTGTTCAATGCAATCCAAACAGGTCATTACTGCAGCTGGTCGTGTTGAGATTTGACGTCAAAGAGATGAACCAACAATTCAAAACAGTTATTGCGTTAAACTCGACCGTAACCAAAATGACAACATATCGATGAAGTGGAGGAGATGGTGGTAAATGTCATTCAACAAGCATCCAAGGAAGCAATCCCATCTGAAAAATGTGACAAAGTTTAAAAAGAACAAAAGAAAAAGAAAAACCCAAGTGCATCAAGAACTAATCCAAGACCACGTGGAGCGAGATCCGATACAAACAAAGTCACTGAAGTGCTCATGAAGTGAGAAATGCTCCGTCCAAAACCGAAAACACCTCCTTCCAAACCAAGGCAGGGCAATTGATTTTCACAAGTGAGCAGCGTGATGCTGAAGACAAGTTCAGACTAATGAAACCACACACACACACACACACACACACACACCAAAGCCATGAGGAAACAAAGCACTGATTCCAGCTGGAAAGTTAGAGGAAGGTTTCTCCAAACACTTTGGTCCTCATACATATGAGACACAGCAGGAACTTGAAAATCCTGAGATCTGTCAGTGTACATTGATCCCCAGATGATCAACCAACCATCAGCACCATGATCCCCGACTGCACTGACGCTGAAGGCAATATGAAAAGGCTTAAAAACAGCAAACGCTAAAGGACGGATCAGATATACACAGAGCAACTGAAACACTCGAAGTCAACAGGGATGCTGAAATATATCATGCTGTTGATGGGACTGATTTAGACACGAGTCCAAGCGCTGACCATGTGGATGGTGGCAACAATAACATGCCTTCATAAAGGAGAAATCAAATCAGGTGCAGAAAACTACAGAGGGCTGAGTCTCGGCATCACCGTATCTAAAGTGTGATCTGGGATTATCATTACCAGGTTGAGGGAAGCCCATGAACACACCCTCCTGCCATCATAATTCGGATTCCAGGTGAACAGCTCAACGAGTGATCCCATGTATATTCTTCACCGGTTGCTTGAAAACTCAAAGTGATCAAAAAGCCCAGTTTTCATTACCTTCGTGGACCGAAAGGTGACATACGACTGGATCCGGCAGGATGCTCTGTTCCATGCAACGATGGTGAGGAAGTTTACTGACCGTCGTCTCCTGAGATCAGTCTGAGCTGAGAAGCTGTGGAGATTAAAGCTGTTCACTTCTGAAGATGCTGTGCACAGAGGAACATGGCAGCACTCATCATAAACATTCTCTATTCGATACCTGACAGCAGACACTCGTTTTCACGGCCTTATGAAGAAAAAAACCAGTACGGATGAACATAAATGTTCTAACAGAGGCACTACAGCCATGCTGAAACACTCAAATCAAACAAAATTCAG
Source organism: Cathorops hypophthalmus (assembly GCA_027576075.1). Lineage (NCBI taxonomy): Eukaryota > Metazoa > Chordata > Actinopteri > Siluriformes > Ariidae > Cathorops > Cathorops hypophthalmus. The sequence continues at coordinate 37,651,744 of JAPEKO010000020.1, forward strand.
CTCTTGGAAGTGCCAAGTGACAGGAACCGAAATGGGCTGTTCCTGCTCAAAAGCTGTCCAAGTGGCAGAAGTAAAACAATCCGACAAAGAAGAGTGGAGCAGAATTCCTCCATGGTGACGTGAACAATAAACACCAGAAACGTTTGGTTTCAGTTGTTGCTGCTAAAGATGGAACCAGTGATGACGTGTAGAGGGCCATGACCTTTTTACTTCAATAAATGAGCTTTTAAAGGTGCACTATGTAGGATCTAGTGGCATCTAGTGGTGAGGTTGCAGAATGCAACCACCTGAATGCCCCTCCCTCAATGGACGGTGGCCCTCAGGGGCCCAGCTCTGAGTGCATCAAGCAGCCTGTCAACTGGTACTTCAGGTCATAACTTCAGTGTAAGACAGTGAACATTATTGTTATGTGTTGCACATTATGGTCGAGTCAAAGACCAGATCGACCCCAGTAACGTGAGGGAGGAGAGGAAGAGGGAGGTGAGGAAGAGGTGGTGGAGCAGCATTCAGGACCTCACGAGGAAGAGGAGCGACCAGAGCAGCTGGTTCAGGAGAAGAACAGGAGAGAGGGATCATCCTCCAGTGAGAGTGAAGAGAAATAACGGAGGTTTGGATTTCTAAAATTATTTTATTATGATGGTCTGTAGGATATGAACAATCCCAACACAACAGAAAGTGGGACTGGTGTCGTCCGTCTCAGGCCGGCTTCACTTCACACTTTGGCCCTGTTGAGGAGTCGTCACACTCCCTTGTTTTTCCGTGTGCTAAATAAGAAGTGTGATCCTCCAATTCTCAAAATTTAGGTTCACAAATTTGTTAAGCAACAAACACCGATTCCTCTCCTTTCTTCTGGATTCACGCTGCGACTCGTAAACTCGCAAAAGCCGCTCTCTACAAGTTTATCCACTTTATTCCATTCCTGCTAATAAATCCCCCCGGTCCGGCACAGCGCGCCTCTAAAAGCGGTTTTATTTTCATTTTGTGTGAGGATCGGACACCTTTCAACACAAATATGAAAAAAATATTACATACCGCCTGCAATCGGGGGGCAGTTACTTTTAGTGGTACCGTGACTGGGTTTATCATTCTTAGTGTCTGTCTAATCATTAACTCTGTTCAGTGTTCACATCAACAAAACCTTGTCTGTTATAGATTTGAGGATCAACTCTTCTCAAACCCTCCCACGGCTGAGGAGACGGAGCTGCAGGAACCTGACGGAGATGAAGGTCCTCGTGAAACTCAGGAACCAACTGTGAAAAGGCCAAGCAGCAGCAGCAGCCATGATCGTATCAGCTCAGCGCTGGAGACTGGAGGAAGGTTACGAGTTCAAACCCATGGACTTTCACCTGCTGTATTGGACGAGGTCACGTGACTGGTGCATTCCACTGCGTGACGAAATTAGAGTCAGGTTTAATGAGTGTGAGGTTTGAAATAAAACAAAACTAGTGATGCTCATTAATTAATCAGTAATAACAAGCACATAACATCTGATTAACACATTCACTCAGAGACAGGTTTATATCATACCAAAAAAAGATTTATTCAGTGTCTCCAGTAAACAGAAATGAAGACAGGAAACCACCGGCGCCCCCTAGTGTTCAGAAATAATACCACCAAACAGCGGGATGGTGGGTGTGTTCTAATCCAGTTTATCTCCTCCCCTTCATGACCTCATGTCAAGCATCTTCATCAGCTGGAGAGTGAGATACTGGTCAAATGGCGTTAATAATCCAGGGGGTGTGGTGAAGGTTGGTTCAGTTCTGTACTGCGCGTGTTCCTGCTGAGCCAGACACTCGGACCCGCACTCCGGAGGGAGGGAGCTCGCAAAGGAACAGAAGGTTATTGGAACACAGGAGCAGAAATAACTGAAGTGTCTCAAACAACAAAAAGAAACTTCTTCCATGTTCTAAAGGGCCATGAGGGAGGATCTGTAGAGAGGGTTCTCCTTGGAGAGCAGGTTCTCCCTGTAGAACCCAGCATGTGATCATCAGGAGGTTCTTCACAGGTCAATGGTACGGCTCATCTTGAACTTTTTGGCCGATCTCACACTGGAGCGAAACTCAAACTTACTGCCGTAAATATGAGTCACAAAATCTCCAAACTCCACACTGAACACACTGTTCCTCTTCGGAATGGCTGCACACACACACACACACACACACACAATACTGACTACAGTGATGACATGAAATAGAAAATACACACAATTACCACTTCACACAGATAAAAATAAAGAAATAATAAAATGCATCTCACTCTTCAGTCGGTTCTCCTTCGTGATGATCTTAAACACATGTTTCAGCTCCTGCACCAGGATCCCTGTGGAGCCCACATACGAGGGGCATTTCGAGCGAACAACTGTGGACACACACACACAGGTCCAGGTAAACTCTTGGGTAGAAACTTTGGATTGAAATGTTCCATCTGGCACATGAAAGGGTTCTTCATGGGAACTTTTAAAGGTTCTACGTAGAAGTTTATAAACAGATCATTTACTTCTCTTAGAAAAATTTACAAGTGGAATTTTTACACATCTAAAGAAGCTCCGAGGATCCTGACTGTTCTCACAGTGTACTTCATTACACACACACACACACACCTGACCTGTTAAAATCGCACCATGAAAATCTGCCTTCAGGAGCTTCTGCCCTATCACCTGTAGGTTACTGACACACACACACACACACACACAGTAAGTGTCCATAAGTTTCACAGGAATGGAGCAAGGTGTAGAGTTGAGTGTGCGGTTTGTGTCCTTGCGCGGTTCCTCACCTCCCGGCTCGGAGGTTGGGAAACAGCTCAGCGATGTACTGCTTCCACAGATCGTGCAGCGGCAGGAAGAGCTCATACCTGTGTGGAAAACACTACGTTACACACAAGCAAACAAACAGGTGTGTAATCGTGAAGAGTGTGGTGATAAAGTGATGCCACACTTCTGATGCTCAGGTTTCAGCTCAAACACTCCGAGTGCTCTCCTTTCTTTAGCGCTCAGTCCTTTAGCCTTCGTCTTTTTCCCTTTCCTCTTCCTCTCTCGACTGTACTGCATCACCACGGCCTCATGCTGCAGCACCCGTTTGACTTTCTGACTCCTCAGGAAGGCCCTGGTGAACTTCTCAGCAGCTTCTCCATGCTGGGGCTGAACACACACACACACACAGATGAACTCTACACCTCACATACAGCAGAGTGAAATATCCTGTAAACATGATTTAATGTTTTGTTTGACACTGAGAACAGATTTTACTTTCTGCTGAAATCTAAACCCAGTTCACTCACCTGAACCCCCAACAGCTCACCTTCATCACGAGGAAGTGTGGACAAGATCACATCTACACACAGAGAGAGAGAGAGAGAGGAAGAGAGAGAGAAAGCGAGAGGAAGGGAGGGAGAAAGAGAGATGAAGAGAGAGAGAGCTCTCATCACTGTGTTTATTAAAGGCCAATTCTGGTTTTTAACACTTTTAGCCCCTTTTCTGGAGGGTCTCAGATGAAATTGAACGACTGACACCAAAATTTTGATGACTGGTCCTGTCTCGGCTATTTGGCTCATTTAGAATCCCCGCCTTTCGGATTCAGAATGGCTTCCTATGGGCATCCTCTGTAGAGTCCCTAAAACAACCTTAAACATTCTTTTTTTTTTTTAAATATGCTCCTCACCGAGTCGGCAGTGCTGTTCAACGATGTTCCAAAACAAGTTTCGTAAAGAAAAAAACGTTCCTGTCGTGTTTTGTTTAGCATTTTGTAAATCCCATTGACTTCTGTTGTTAAACTCAATATCCCTCTCCTCGCTGAGCAGAAACATGGCTAAACCCTGAATGACTCAGTTTTGTATAAACACGGCGCTACATAGTCTGCAAAATGTAGTGTTTTTCCTGCCATGGTAGTGCACGCGTATACTGAGGAGGGACAATTTGCATTACAGCCGTGAATGAGCGTTCGAACCCGCGCCGAGGCGCCGTTTCATCCCGGAGCCTCCAGAGGAGGAGCTAAAAGTGTGAACAGCGGAGTTCTCCTCTAAACCCCGCAGTGTGATCAGCAGCAGCCAGTTCACTTCTGAGATTTAATGTGACCCGAGGTGTGGAATTATCTCCACATCCTGCTTCTTTACTTACTGGGCATTTCCGGTTCTGTCTTTTCCCCTCAAATCCAAAACAGAAAAGAAAAAGAATGAAAACAAAACCAACTCCGCTGATTCCGGACCCACGCTTCCCTCACGCTCTTCCGGAATCTTCTTCAAGTCCCGCCTTCTGCGCTCCTATCGGCGGATTCTGATTTTCGAGCCAATAGGAGCGCAGGTCACGGGACCACATTAACCAATCGCATCCGACCAACCGGAAATCGTTATCTCATTTACACATTTAACTATTTTTGAATAAATAATATTTTATTCGATAAACTATCACGCTCTTGTATAAATAATAATACTGATAACATTCGGTGTATTTTAGCAGCGATGTCTTCCTCTTTACAGCAGTCAACGCATAGCCCCGCCCCTAAGGTAACCGGAAGTAGTTATCTATTGGTCGGCTCCGCTGACCCGGGGAAATTTTGAACAGCGGAAGCAGCAGCAGCAGCGCTGAGCGGCGCAGTGCGGGGGTTCAGATCAGCGGCCCGGCACGCAGTCACTCAGTATCACACTCATCACTCAACATCACATTCAACACTCAGTATCACACTCAACACATAACATCACACTCATCACTCTGTTCCTCAGGGAGAGGGGCTTCATCTCGGATGGAGGAGGCGGGGTCAGCGCAGCTCGGTCTGGAGGGGGCGGGGTCAGAGTCCCACCCGAAGAGAACCGCGAAAGGTCTGAGGAGTTTATTATTATTATTATTATTATTATTATTATTAATCTCTGTTCAGGGTGTTTGTGAGTATTCAGTGAAATACCGCGTCATCGGCATCAGCGAGTTAAAACTGGTCACGTGGGTTAACGCCCTTTTACACTTCACAACAAACACTGCGTTATTTACAAACAAACTTGTAAACACTGAATATTAATGAGCCTGAGACAAATTACTGCAACAACAACAACAACTCATCTCAGAGTGATGTAACTGCGGTCCTGTTGGTGTTTTGTGAAGTTTTTGCTGTGAACTTTGAGCTCAAAGTGCAAAACAATAAAGTAATAAACCTCAAATAAAACAACAACTCAGAGAAAACAAAAGAAACCTGCAAGTTCAGGAGAGGAAGTGGAGAGTACAGAGTACAGACTCCTCCTGGCTCATTCAGAGATTTTTTTTATGCGTCTCAGGTTTGGGGTGTGTGTGTGTGTGTGTGTGTGTGTTTGATTTAATTAATTTTTTTTTTATCTTTTTGTTGTTTGTGACCTAAAACCAGTCTGTGAAGTTTATTATCTGATTTCTGACATCAGTTTCTTTCTCTGCTGTAAAACAGAACGTGTTGAATAGATACAAGAGAACTAAATCATCTCATCTCATTATCTGTAGCCGCTTTATCCTGTTCTACAGGGTCGCAGGCGAGCTGGATCCTATCCCAGCTGA
>JAPEKO010000021.1:350353-361484 GCA_027576075.1 Cathorops hypophthalmus
TGTGTGTGTGTGTGTGTGTGTGTGTGTGTGTGTGTGTGTGTGTGTGTGAGAGAGAGAGAGAAAATTCTGCTTTTTGCTAACATGCCCTGTCTTGTGTGTGTTTAACAGGATGACATGATGGGGGAGGAGGACGCTCCGCCGACTGTAAGTGTGTGTGTGATAGTAATATATTCAACTTGTTATACTGCATTAAATATTTAAACAAAACCAGAAACAACATCAGTAAAAGAAAAAAAAAACTTCAAAAGCAGAAAGTCATCAGTGTGGGCGGAGTCAGTACATATTCACTGATCTGCTTGATGCTGATTGGTTTATTGAATGTTAATCACATTATAAGTGATGATTATAACACAGTGTGAGGTCCTGTTAGTACCGTACAGACCGAGTCTCTCACACACTTGCACAGGCATGCACACACAAACTCACTCACTCCCAACGGACTGTGTGTGTGTGTGTGTGTGTGTGTGTGTGTGTGTGTACAGGGGAACTGCAGAAGATTTCCTGATTTAGTATTAGGCCTTGTGATTTCTGTGAACATATCTGTAGTGTTAATGATTTCACACACACACACACACACACTGTCTCAAACCATCTCTGTGTAGTTTATTACGAACATTTATTGCAGAAGTTTCAGTGTGTTTCCTCTTTCTGTCTCAGTGCTGACAAATTAATCCCCTCCTGTGTGTGAGAACCTGAAAACATGATTCAACACACACACTTCCCTTTCCTGTGGTGTCTCCCTCAAACCTCATCCTCTTCCTGAGGTCATGTGACTCACTGAACGGAAACGTTAATGTTTCTGTTTATCAGAAATAATAATAATAATAATAATAATAATAATAATAATATCCCCTTAAGGAAGTGCAAATCTGCTTCATATTTATTTTTTGATTTATTTATTTACAGAATGTGACTAAAAAGGTGGCGGTTTCTGCCACGGTGTTAATTCCGTTTCCAGGGTTCAGGCTGATTAGCTGCTTCTGGCTGTGTTTAGGGTGTGGTCCTGTATCAGCTCTTCTGAGTGTGTTAGGTGAGGCTCAGTGTAGACCTCAGGAATTTACCCATAATGCTTTGCTGCAGTGTGACACTGCATCTTGTTTAAAAAGGACAGATGAAGCTGATTCTAATCAGGAGCGGCAATAATAATGTACACTTTTATTACAGACTGCATACGGTGTGTGTGTGTGTGTGTGTGTGTGTAAGTAAGATGTGTCCTTGTGAATCGGGTCAGAAGGGCAGAGGTGTGTTTAGTCTCGTCTCACGCTTGCACAGGATTTCATCCACGCATGCTATACAAAGTGTCTTGCAAAAGTATTTGCCCCCAGTAATCAGATTTGCCTGAATTAAAAATGACTCTTCAGTACTTTTGTGCTCCTTAAAGTTTCAAACTCACAATCATTTGTCAGCAGCTTTAAAAATAATAAACTACCCTGAAAAATGCTGCTTGCATAAGTATTGACCCCCTTCAGCCTGTGGGGGTTTGGTGAGGTTCCTTCCAGCTCCACACACTCTTTTTCTCTTGTTCTTCCTGACAGGTGTGCTTCAGGTTCTTCAGGTTGGTCGGATGTTTGTTGACTCCAGCTTTGTCACCGTGACACAGATTCACTTTTTGTTTTAATTGAGGTCCAACCTGCATTCAATTTGCACCACACACAGCCTTTTGAAACGTGTCTGGATGTTGATTTCGTCACAGTAAAAACCCGCCTTCACTCAGTCCGTCTCGTGTTTTCATGTGTCTTTTCCTGAACAGTGGATTCTTTCGATCCACGCCACCCACATGGGCCCCACCTGCATCTTGGCTCTGCTCTCGGACACTGTAACTCCTTCAGGGTCCCTGTTGGCCTCACTGCGGTTCCCTCTCTCTTTCCGCCTGGTGTTTGTGCTCAGTGTTGAGGCAGTGCTGGTCTAGTGTGTGGTGTGATGCAGCTTCCACTTCCTCACTACTGACCTAAGAACCTCCCAGATATAATTTTACACCCTTTTCCTAAGTTATGGAATTCTTTGACCTTATTTTTAACTTCATTAGCAGGTTCTGCAGACTTCCTGTTCGCACTTTTCCTTCAGACTGACCGTCTCTTCACTGAAGGATTAACTGACGTGGGTTTTGCTTGGAAAATCAGATGTTTTAATATTTCACAGGTGAAGGCCAATTTTAAGTTATGTTGTCATTCAGACAATATCCTTCATCCCGAGCTTCTGGACCCTGCAGGCACAAGCATTTGTTTTCAGTTTTTTTTTTTAAATAGCTCCTGAGCAATAATTAAATTTGACAATGAAAATTCGTTGTCAGAAAACGCAAACCTGAAATTGTGTGTGTGTGTGTGTGTGTGTGTGAGAGAGAGAGAAATTGTGAGACAGTGTTAAAGTGTATATTACAGATTGTTACCCAACAGTACAAAAAACACCCCTCCTACTGTTTTAAATGGTTTAGTCCAGGAATGTGACATGTCTGAGAAATAAATAAACTCATTTATAAACACCTTCTGACCAATCAGAGTGAAGAATTCAACAGCACCTCATTATGTTATTAACATTATTATGTACTCTGTGTGTGGGTATGGTGGTCCTCGTCAGGATGAAGGTCTGGTGAAGGAGATCACAATCACACACCTGGTGAAGAAGGGATCAGAGAAAGCAGATACAAGACACTTTGAGCTCTGCAAAGTCCTCGGTCAGGGATCCTTTGGCAAGGTGGTGTGTGTGTGTGTGTGTGTGTCCTGAGTTTAGGGCTTTCACAGGATCTGTGTGTGTGTAAGATTATGGAGTATTATAATTGTGTGTGTTGTAGGTTTTCCTTGTGAGGAAGAAAATGGGGCCAGATGCAGGACAGCTCTACGCCATGAAGGTCCTTAAAAAGGCAACACTGAAAGGTGTGTTTTAAGGTGTACTTACAAACATGACCTTCTGTCCAAATTAAAGGGATTATTATTTTTCCAGCTAATTAGTTATCGTGTGTGTGTGTGTGTGTGCAGTGAGAGACCGTGTGAGGACAAAGATGGAACGAGACATCCTGGTGGAGGTGAATCACCCGTTTATTGTCAAACTGCACTACGGTAAGTGTGTTAATCTCAATCAGCCAATCAGAAAGCTCCGTTCAGAGTCCTTCCTCAAGCTGTGATTGGTCAAAGTTTTAATGAAACTGTAATGTCCATAAACAGGAAGTGCACTGAGTGGCCATGAAGATGAGAGTAATATTTGTGTGTGTGTGTGTGTGTGTGTGTGTGTGTATTCTGTGCTCAGCGTTTCAGACGGAGGGGAAACTGTATTTAATCCTGGACTTCCTGAGAGGAGGAGATTTATTCACACGCCTCTCTAAAGAGGTCAGAGGTCATGCCTCACTCCCCTACCAGCATTTTTTAATGTTTTATTAATGTTTCAGAGCAAACACTCACACCTGAGACACACACGCACACACTATTATTAATGAGTAATACACTAGGGTGGCCCTCATATGTGTGTGTGTGTGTGTGTGTGTGTGTGTGTGTGTGTGTATATAATCTATATATATATATATATATATATGAGAGAGAGAGAATTAAAGTTCTTAAATTCAGTACTCTCACCCCTTAAAATTGTTCCATTTATGATGAAAGAAAAAAAATATAAATTTTGGGGATAATGGAAAAACATTTAGAGGTACCCCTCGCCCCCTAAAGACTGGAACATATGACCCAATCAAGTACAATTTTTCTTTCCCTCTTGTGTTCGTTTTCTCAATCTTCAAAACATCATTTATATCCGCTTTATACACTGTAATTGTAGGCGATCCTGAGACAGTGAAATAAAAATGATAAAACACTGAGCAACAAAATCAAAATGCCAAAGCTCGAACCACTACAAATACCAAGTATGAATGTTGCCAGCAAGTATTATTTCTAAACACAGTTATGGTATCGAGCTTGAATCTAGTCTTTTGATTATCTGTGATCTCAAATGAAAATATCTGGACTTCTGGTGATACGGTCGAATATACACATTACACAAATAATGTAGCTGTTAACCCTTGTATGGTGTTCAGGTCTGTGGGACCCGTTTTCATTTTTTATCAAAGGAACAATGATACGATTATTTTTTTTCAAACTCCGACTCATTAGTCTTGGCTCATTTTCTGTGAAGAACATATATATCAGAACACATTTTCGATGACCACACACTGTACAGGATTTTCGGGTCCACTGGACCCAGGGCTAATAAAAGTGTGGACCTTCATGCTGTCCTCCTCCTGTCTGGGCCTGCTTTAGTGTGTTGTGTTTCTGCCCCTGCCGTTCAAGCACCAACACCTGTCCATTTTACCCTCTGTCTTGCAGGAGCCAAGACAGAAGTTCCCATAAATTTGGAGGCAGGCCACAATAAATATAGCTTTTCCAATGTGGCTCCTTATCACAACTGATCAAGAGGGCCAAAAGATTTTCTGCTCAAACGGACTTGCAAATGGTTTTGGAAGAGCGAGAAGCTTTTGATGATGTAGAGCAGGGCTTTTCAAAGTGTGGGGCACACCTCCCCTAGGGGGCACCTGAGGAAAAATAAACTCATTGCTCCCACTAAGATGAGGCAGGAAAAGGGGTTGTGGTGATGTGAGGTGTTAAAGAAAATGTATTAAATGTGTTTTTAAAGCACATGTTTAATATATGTAAAACAAGATGTTTTTTAAAAAAAAAAAAAGCACACTGTTTAAAACGTGTAAAAAAAAATTTTTCAAGAAGCACAGATGTTTAAAATGTGTGAAAGAAATGTGTACAACCATTTTTTTTTAAAATACTAATGGAACATTAAGTACAGCAACAACAAAAACTGTAAGGGGGGGGCGCTGTTTATTTGCTCTCTGAGGGGGGGCTGCCTCTCACACACTTTGAAAAGCCCTGATGTCAAGGAACACGTTTCAGAACATGAGGATCACATTTCTGAAAATTCAGTCTGACAGTGACTTTGAAGAAGAGGATGAGACAGAGCATCAGCCCATCCTGAAACGAAGACGAGCATGGGGACGATGTGTTGTATAGACTGACGATGGTTACTGCACGTGTTCAGCTTGTGTTATGTAAACTGAACGGGTTAAATTTCGAATGAAATTCAAAGAAATAAAAATCAGTTGTGATGAAAAACCTTGCTTCATGTCAATTTGATGATAAACATTTTTCCCCACTCATATCTCAACTGCAATCGATTTTTTTGTAAAATTACATTTTATTGAAAAAAAAAAAAAAAAAAACACAGTAGCACTTTTAATAAATGTAAATCAAACAAAGGTAAAAGGCAAATATTAAACATATATGCTGTTTATGTTGCTTGTAGTTGGGGTGAAGTAAACATCTGTTCGGTATTTTAATGTAAAATTGTGTTGAATTTAAAGCACCAGAATGCAGCGGGTCCACCCGACCCACCAACACTGGCTGAGTAACACAAATATCAACACCACACAAGGGTTAATGCAAATGTAATAACTAATAACCTGACAAAATACAATGGTCTTCAACATAGGACAAGTACAGAGAAGTGCACAAGTCACTTGTATATGCACTTAGTATGAACAAAACATTTCAGTACTTTAAGGTGCTATAATAAGAATCCAGTAAATGGTATTATGCACAATAGTGCCAAATTTTAGACCCTAAGGGGCACCTAAATATTAACAAAATCCAAAACATTTTTTCCAGGATTCTTTCTTCATTAAATGGAACAAATTGAGGGGGTGAGAGGTTAGAATTTCAAACTTTTATTTTTAAGGGCCACCCTAGTGGACACCCATGCACACACTGGCACAAAGGTCTTTATCAGCATCAATTTCCCAGCAAGCCTCCCGTGTGAACTGAATCATGGCATCAACAGAACATGGTTTGCATGCGAAAACCTTATTTTTTACACATCCCCAAAAAAAGAAGTCCATGGGGTGAGATCTGGCGAACGTGGTGGCCAGTCAACGGCTCCCCGACGTCCAATCCACCTGTTGGGAAATTCTGTGTCGAGTAGCGCACGCACATTGAGTGCAAAGTGCAGTGGTGACCCATCCTGCTGAAAGTAGAAGTTGTCCTGCTGCTGCTGTTCACGTATAATCCTTACTGTATACCTATTTTTGCAGCCCCCTGTATATCACAATGACCAAATTTCAGAGGAAACTAAATTTCAGCGATGATATAAAATCGAAAGGCCGTATAGTTTAAGTTCACAAGGATTTCCCCATTAAGTTCACAAAAAAAAAAAAGCCACCCAACTTATTTTACACCTCAAGACTCTCCAGTAGTGGAAAACTGATTGCTACAAAGCACTGACAGTGGAGACTCCTTCCATAAATCTTAAGTAAACATCCACTTTAAAAAAAAAAAACACCTGTTACCATATCAATAATTAGATTTTTCTTTCAATAAAAATGTTATTAATCTGTTTAGGGTGCCATCCACCATGCGAGTCCCTGTCAATGAGCTGTTCTTGTACAAAACAAGAACACATTCATATTAATGCATTTATTCCATTATTTGTATTATAGCTAAAACTATTGCCAGAGCTTTTTCTTTTGAGAAAATTAAACCTACCCCTTCTGACCAACACTGCTGTGATATAACAAAAAATAAAGAAACACTAGATCAAGCTTTTCAGTATAAGAAGAGCATTAGAAACATGGCCTTAAACTGTAGTTTGGTCCATTATGAACAGTGTGGAGGCATGCTAGTTGGCGCACAATGACACAGACAAGCGGCATGCAACAGGTGAAGAATATGAGCTCAGAGTTCTCACAACTACCTGGAGCGTCTGCACTTGCTGACTGGCTGCTGCAGCAACAGGTGCTTCGGTCTGCAGCTGTACAGCTGTGACAGTGCCCTGTGCCTGTGAATATGTCCATATAACCAGATCCTGTTATTGAGGTCTATCGAGGGTTAGGGTTAGTGTTGGCCTAGTGAAAGGGAATGATAATGGATTATAGTCTTGGATGCAAAAATCCGACAAATGAATCATGCACACTATTAGGAACACTATAGTAATACTGGGAATGACTAAACTGCAACCAGTGGGGAGTCGCAGATCCAGGAGGACTTTAGTATTGGGGAAAGTGGAGTTACCCCTTAATCACCATTGCTCCCAGGTCCGCTCTGACCCAGTGGCAACACCTGGTTCCAGCTATGGGTTAAATAGTACATCACCAATAAGGCGCTGGCAGCCGGGCGCTTTTCGGTGCAGCGTGGCAGATGAACCCAAAAGGGTCAATGGCACACCACCAGATGGCATACAGAAGAGCCACTCAAATGGCCAACGGATGGAATCACTCAACAAGTCAGTTGTCACTGCAGGGCAACTTCCATACATATCAGGTCTGCGGCACTTTTGTGCACCACTTGGCATGAGCTCTGTAGATTTCCAAACACGATGGGGGCACGACATCGTTTGTCTTACCTTACTGTGCAAGGCGCTTCATTAGGAGAGAATAGCATGCGAGAGCTCACAAGGCCAGACGTTCCATGGCGGCTCAGCCGGGTCATTTGTGCCACCGCTGTGGGGGACTCTGTAGCTCTGGTGTGGGCCTCGTGGCCCATCTGCATATCCTAATGAAGCAGTCATCATCGCTAACGATGGACAGCCACCGACGACGACTAGTAATACTGATTAGGGCCTCCATTTGCTCTCAAACAGCCTCAAGTCTTCATGGTATGGATTCTACAAGATGTAAACATTCCTTTGAGATTCTGGTCCATGTTGGCATCATGCAATTTCTGCAGAAATTTCAGGTGCACTTCCATGGCACAAATCTCCCGTTCCACCACATCCCAAAGATGTTCAACTGGAATTCAGATACAGTGACTGGGAAGGCCACGGACCTCATGTTCATGACGCCAGTTGGAGATTACTTTTGCTTTGCTAGCTTATCATGCAGGAAGTGGCCATTAGAAGGTAAATTGTGGCCATGAAGGGATGCACATGGCCAACAATACTTAAAGGCTGTCTCATTCAAGCTACGATCACTTGGCATTAACAAGTCTAAAAAGCGTTCCAAGAAACCAAAACATGCTCCACATCTTTACACCACCTCCACCAACCTGAACTACTGACAGGAAAAGTTAGGTCCATGGGACTCATGTTATTGGAACCCAGTTCTCACCCTACCATTTTGTGCCTCAGCAGAAATCGAGCTTCATCAGACCAGGCTACATTTTTTCCAGTCTTTAGCTGTCTAGTTTTGGGGAGTCTGTGCCCACTGCAGCCACAGCTTTCTGTTCTTGGCTCACAGAAGTGGAACCCAATGTGGCCTCCAACTGTTGTAGCCCATCCGTCTTGAGTGTGCATTTGGAGATCCTTTTCTGCTCAACACAATCGTAGAGTAGTTATCAGAGTTACTGTAGCCTTTCTGTCAGCTTGAACCACTCCAGCCATTCTCCATTGAGCTCTTTCATAAACAAGGAGTTTCCATCTGCAGAACTGCTGCTCGCTAGATGTCCCCCCCCCCCTCTATTGTGCCATTCTGAGTAAACTCTAGACACTGGTCTGGGAAAATCCCAGGAGATCAGCAGCTAAAAATATTCAGACAAGACCACGTGGCACTAAATCATGCCAAGAAACAAAGAGGTTTCACTTCCCCCCCATTCTTTTGGTTGGTGTGAACATTACCTGAAGCTGTTGGCCTGTATCTGCATGATTTTATGCCTTGCACTGCTGCCACACAATTTGCTGATTAGATAATCATGAATGAGTATATGTATACAGGTGTTCCTAATAAAGTGCCAAGTATGTACATGTTGTACATATTGAACTAATGCACCCAAGACAATGATCTAGGGATGCACCAGGGCCGATACCAACATTAACATACAGTATACAGGGCTCAAAATTCACGGTAGTCCGGTCACCCGAGGCGACTTAATTTTTCATTTGGCGAGTAATTCCCGTCACTAGCCAGCCCGGCTGGAAAGTTGAAAATAAAGATATATGAAGCAAAGATTCAGACACACCGTCAACTAAAGCTGCCACATATTAAGCGTGTGCCGTGTCTATGTTAATCAAGGTGTTTATCGGCAGGACGGTCAGGCTGTCGGTTTTTTCACTATTGCGCATGCATATAACAGACATCCCAAGTCTCCCAGAAGTTTCGGGAGTCTTCACATATTGATAGTGGCTCCCTGACAGCGCTGCCAGGTTGGGCGGTTTTAAGTGCATTTTGGCGGGTTTTGAACATATTTTGGGCTGGAAAATGTCAACAGTATCTGGCAACACTGATTCAATTCAAGTGAGTGTTTATCGAAGAAATGTTAGCGCGCTAGACTGATTTGTGGATTTGACACCCCTAGGATGTCCAAGGACAAAATTGGCCGATAAAATGATGTGAGTTTGCATCTGTCCACGGACATTTCCCCTCAATCGACGGCAATGTCCGCGATAAAGTTAAAGCCCTGGATCAGGACACCTCATCCAATGACCATTTTGTCCAATAGTTGAGACATTTCATCAAAATCCTTTTTCAAATGCATGAATCGATTATTTTATATGTGGTGACAATATGTGTGACAAAATTGAGATATAAACAAACCATAATTCCAGGGAGTGCATTAAACAGGTTTATGACCGTGTCTCTCCGTAATAAATGGAAGCATATGCCTAATGATAGTGAGGTGACCATATGTGCGACAAATTGCTGTATATTTTTAAACTAATCCTAAAGAAGAATTCTCAGTAGAATTTGACCGAAACAGAAAACATTTTTGTAAAGCAAACGAGCAACCCTTACCATTACAGGCTGCTCTCTGAGCTTTGAGTCCAGTGAAGCCGTTTAATTCATCGTATAGCTAGTCTTAATAAGGTGTGCGCGCAGTTCGGAGCATGCCCGAGAGTTCTGCGCAAGGAAGGAGTTTTTGTTGAATATTTCTTGGATTTTACATTAATACTAGGTAGGAACCCATCATTTTGAACACACTCGCCGAGAAAAGTGAGTCTGGGACGATCTTTACTTGCCATTAGATTTTTCAACTCGCGTTTGGCGAGTGGTGGGTAGTTAAACTACACGCTGCTAAAATGTGGTTTCATTTGGTCAAATTCCATTGACAATTCCTCCTTTTTTCTAACAAACAATTGAAATATAAAATAATTGATAGCGAGTATGAAAAAGGCTTTGGACGAAATGTCTTAACTATCGGACGAAGTGTCCTGTATCTGCCCAAATTCCTCCAACCCATTGCGAAGGACTGATCAGCGAGAAACTTTTGGTTGAAGCTTTTGCTGCTCGGTGGGGGGTTTGGGGGGTGCACAACAGTGACTGAAAGAAAAGGTTCACTTACTTTTTTTTCCGACAAAGATATTTAATGTTGGATCATTTTGCTCAATAAATAAAGGGGAAAACTATAATATTTGGCCTTATTTGTTTAACTGGTTTCCCTTTATCTAGTTTTTAGGACTTCAATGAAGCTCTGATCACATTTCAAGTCACATTTATGCAGAAATACAGAAAATTGTTACGGGTTGACAAACTTTCTTGTGGCACTATAAAATGTCTGGATAAAGAACAGGGACTTAGAGCTCGCAAAACCCAATAAAAAGAACAGTGTGTGGGGGTGTCCGTCCAGTTGTACAGTGGATATAAAGTGTCCGCACCCCGTTAAAATTATTATTATTTTTACATCAGAAAAACTTACGAGACCATTATAAATAAATTTCAAAACTTTTCCCACCTTTAATGTGACCTATAACCTGTACAAATATCAACTGAAAAACACAAAAACTAAAGAAGGTACAATAAGTTGGTTACATAAGTGTGCACATCCTTAACCTAATACTTTGTTGAAGCAGATTTTGATTTAATTACAGCATTCAGTCTTTTCGGGTCAGAGTCTATCAGCGTGCCACATCTAGACTTGGCAATATTTGCCCACTCTTCCTTACAAAAGCGCTCCAAATGTGTCAGATTGCGAGGGCCTCTCTTGTGCACAGCCCTCTTCAGGTCACCCCAAAGATTTTCAATTGGATTTAGGTCTGGGCTCCAGTTGGGCCATTCCAAAACTTACATTTTCTTCTGGGGAAGCCATTCTTTTCTTGATTTCGATGTGTGCTTGGGGTCATTGTCTTGCTGAAAGATGAAATTTCTCTTCATCTTCAGCTTTCGAGCAGACACCTGAAGGTTTTGGGCCAAAATTGACTGGTATTTAGAACTGTTCATAAT
>JAPEKO010000021.1:1260724-1271651 GCA_027576075.1 Cathorops hypophthalmus
GGTGAGGCCATGGAGGAGGACTATCGGTCAGCCTCGAAGAAATTCTGGCAAACCGTCCAGCGCCTCAGGAGGGGGAAGCAGTACTCTGCCAACACTGTTTACAGTGTGGGTGGGGAGCTGTTGACTTCGACTGTGGATATTGTCGGGCAGTGGAAGGAGTACTTCAAGGATCTCCTCAATCTCACCATCACGTCTTCCATTGAGGAAGTGGAGGCTGATGACTCAGAGGTCGACTTGTCCATTACCCAAGTTGAAGTCAATGAGGTGGTTAGCAAGCTCCTCGGTGGCAAGACACCGGGGGTGGATGAGATCCTCCCTGAGTATCTCAAGTGTCTGGATGTTGTGGGGCTGTCTTGGCTGACATGCCTCTGCAACATCATGTGGCAGTCAAGGACAGTGCCTCTGGAGTGGCAGACTGGGGTGATGGTCCCTCTTTTTAAGAAAGTGGAGAGAGTGTGCTCCAATTATAGGGGAATCACACTTCTCAGCATCCCAGGGAAGGTTTACTCCAGGGTACTGGAGAGGAGAATTTGGCCAATAGTCGAACCTTGGGTCCAGGAGGAACAATTTGGTTTTCGTCCTGGTCGCGGAACACTGGACCAGCTCTATACCCTTCATAGGGAGATTGAGGGTTCATGGGAGTTTGCCTAACCAGTCCGCATGTGCTTTGTGGATTTGGAGAAGGCAATCGACTGTGTCCCTCATGGTATTCTGTGGGGGGTACTTCAGGAGTATGGGGTTAGGGGCTCTTTGCTATTGGCTGTCTGGTCCCTGTACGAATGGAGCAGGAGTCTGGTTCGCATTGCCAGCAGTAATTCAGACCTGTTCACAGTGCATGTTGGTCTCCGGCAGGGCTGCCCTTTGTCACCGGTTCTGTTGATAATCTTTATGGACAGAATTTCTAGGCACAGCCAAGGGCCAGAAGGAATCCTGTTTGGGAACTACAGGATTTCATCTCTGCTTTTCGCAGATGATGTTGTCCTGTTGGCTTCTTCAAACCAGGACCATGCACTGGGGTGGTTTGCAGTTGAGTGTGAAGTGGCTGGGATAAGAATCAGCACATCCAAGTCTGAAGCCATGGTTCTCAACCGGAAAAGGGTGACTTGCCCTCTCCAGGTTGGTGGAGAAGCCCTGCCTCAAGTGGAAGAGTTTAAGTATCTCAGTATCTTGTTCACAAGTGAGGGAAGGATAGAGCATGAGATCGACAGGCGGCTCAGTACGGCCTCCACGGTCATGCTGTCACTTTACCAGTCCATCGTGGTAAAGAAGGAGCTGATCCAAAAGGCGAAGCTCTCGATTTACCAGTCGATCTACGCTCCGACTCTCACCTATGGTCATAAGCTTAGAGTAATGACCGAAAGAACAAGATCGTGGATACAAGCAGCCAAAATGAGTTTCCTTTGCTGGGTGGCTGGGCACTCCCTTAGAGATAGGGTGAGAAGCACAGTCACTCGGGAGGAGCTCAGATTAGAGCTGCTGCTCCTCCACATCAAAAGGAATCAGCTGACGTGACTCAGGCATCTCTTTCGGATGCCTCCTTTGATGCCTCCCTGGGGAGGTGTTCCAGGCATGTCCCCACAGGAGGAGGCCCCGGGGAAGACCCAGGACACGCTGGAGGGACTATGTCTCTCAGCTGGCCTGGGAACACCTCGGTTTTCTTCCTAAGAAGCTGGCCGAGGTGTCTGGGGAAAGGGAACTTTGGGCTTCCATGCTCAGACTGCTGCCTCTGCTCCCTGGCCCCGGATAAGCAGAAGAAGATGAGACAAGACTCAGAGGTAGATTAATTTATGAATCCTCACTTACTTTACATTAATTCAGAATATCAGTGCGCAAGCAGATCACCTATAGGGAAAAAAAAACAACAACCAATAACTAGGGGAGTGATTCCACTTAAAGAAATAGATCCACTTAGATATTACATTGTGTATGTAGCAGAGCTAAAGATAGCAGAGGAGCTGCCCCTGGCCATGAGATGAGATAAACAGGGGAGCATCTGATATGCAAGTTCATGCTAAGCTGTATAAAACAGCGTGTATGAATTCAGAGGTTGCTTCTCTGGGTGAAATGCTGCATGGGTTTCATTTTGGAGAAGCCCTCTTGCAAGGGTATTAATAAACTCATATTTCTGTCTGCTTTTTCCTAACAGCCTTGAGTCTTATTCCATTTTTTTCCACCACAAAGAAAACCTGTTTGAGTCAGCCAGAGGTTTGAGATTGGGACAAGGGTTCATGTTCCAGCAGGACAATGACCCTATGCATACTGCTAAAGGTACACTGGAATGGTTTAAAGGGAAACATTTAAATATCTTGGAATGGCCTAATCAAAGCCCAGACCTCAATCCAATTGAAAATCTGTGGCATAACTTGAAGATGGCTGGACACCAACGCAGCCCATCTAACTTGAAGGAGTTGGAGCAGTTTTGCCTTGAAGAATGAGCAAAAATCCCTGTGGGTAGATGTGCTAAGATAATAGAGACATACCCCAAGAGACTTGCAGCTGTAATTGCAGCAAAAGGTGGCTCTACAAAGTATTGACTTTGGGGGGTGAATAGCTATGGACAATCCAGATTTCTGTTTTTTCATCTTCATTATTGTTTATTTCACAATAAATGAGAAATTTGCATCTTTAAAGTGGTAGGTATGTTGTGTAAATCAAATGGTGCTAACGCCCCAAAAATCCATTTTAATTCCAGCTTGTAATGTGACAAAACAGGACAAACACCAAGGGGGATGGATACTTTTGCAAGACACTGTACATGCCTATCATGAAGCCATCTATCTCTTGCTATTTTTCACCTCATGCACATCCAACTACATCATGAAGCTATCCTTTTTGGCAGCTTGTAACCATGTTCAGAGATATTGTGTCCCCTCCCCCCATAAAGAAAAAGACATATTTGAAATATATTTTGAAGAGCACTTTTGACATATATGTCAATATTCAAAATGTGGGGTGGCACAGTGGTGCAGTGGTTAGCACGGTCATCTCCCACTGTCACATGCTCTCCTTTTGCCTGAGTTTCCCCGGGGTGCTCCAGTTTCCTCCCACAGTTGAAAGACCTGGTCAACTTAGGTCAACTGGCTACTCTAAATTACTCATAGGTGCGAATGTGAGTGTGAATGGTTGGTTGTCTCTGTGTTAGTCCTGCAATAGATTGGTGACCTGTCCCTTGGGATTGGCTCCAGCTCCCCTGTGACCTGCAGTGGATAAGTGGTATCAATAATGGATGGATAGTTTCAAAATTAGCTGAAGAAATATTGTTAATGAAATATGTCAATATATTTACTAATTAACCCTCAACCTAATCCTAACATCAAAATTAACCATAGGTGCTTCTGAGCTTGAAATATGTACAGCTGATGAAGGACTTTTGTCAGTTACAGTCAGCTAGAATTTAATAATCACATACATTTTGTCTTCCTTCCATCCATTTTCTTTTTTTTTTTTTTGTAACTCACTTTTTATTGCTTTTCAACAACACAACATAAGAATCAACATACATGAACCTGAACATCGACAAGAACAGAATAACATAATTGGAACCCCCCCTCCCCCACAAAGGAGGAAAAAAGAAAAGAAAATATTACTCATACAGAGACACTTGCACAAATTAAACTAATATGGACACAAAAATAAATAGAAATAATTACACATCTACGTGCACAAGATTCACATTACATTCACATTACCAACATCTCTCTCACCTCCTTTACTCTCACTGACTCCACCCCCCACCATATATCAGATTTATGTCACAATCCAGACATGGCTTATTGTTTACATGAAAATCCATCAGTATAGCTACTCCAATCAACTACCTAATATGAAACTCATGTACTGTATGGACCCCATATTTTCATAAATACCTCCTCCCTATTGATCAGCCTAAAAATCAATCTTACAAGGAGTCCAATACATCCTATGTATGATTTTATACGTAATTAAGCAGGTCTGCACCTCTCTAGATGTCTTATACCAGGATCATCAGATATAAGATGATCCTGGTATAAGACATTTCCTTCCATATTTCCTTCCATTTCTCCAGAATTATCTTACCCTGTAAATCTGCCTCCCATGCTCTCTTGAGACCCTCTAGTTTAGGTGGGTGAGATTGCCTCATAAGACTATAATATCTAGATGCCCCACCTCTTGTCCCCTGATCTCCCTGTACTAGTCTTTGTAGCTCTGTTTGAGGCAATAGGGGGAGTTTCCTTTGAGCAGACATTATACAGCTTCTTAAGTGCAAATATTTCCAAAAGTCTCGTCTAGGGATTATATATTTAGTTACCATTTGTTCAAAACCCATAAAATTATCACCCTCGAAAACATCTCCAATAAAAGTAATCCCTGCTTCAGCCCATGATTTCCAGTAAGGAGGGTTTTTTTTTTTTAAACCCATGTTCCACGTAAACTGATTTAAAAAAAATATATATATATATATAGAGAGAGAGAGAGAGAGAGAGAGAATTTATTCTGTAATATTTATGGAAGGAGTCTCCACTCTCTCTGGTTTATGCTTCTCTGCAGTTTGTCAGTAACATGACAAGCTGTGTATATGAGAGAGAGACTGATGGAGCAACTTTTATGTTATAGCGGCTGTAACGCAAGTGAGAACAGGAGCTAAACGTGTGTCGCGAACATGACACGTTACGGATAACAAGTAACGTGTGATGACCAGTAGATGGCGCTACTTCTGCTTAAATTAAGATTTGGTGTTTAATGGGCTGTGATTTTTGCTTAAATAATTCTGCAGAAGTTTGTTCCTGAAATTGTTTCCAGAAAATATTTTTAGCCCCGCCCCAATACGTTTTAGATGTAGCCAAAAATATTGGCACCTGTGCAGTGTGTATTAACCTCCCAGCTGATTGCTGAAAGTGTACGGTATTTCTACACAGGATATATTGGTTTATATTTGTTATATTGATGACGCAAAAAATCCCATCCATGAGGAGGGGAAACTTTTTAAGGTGACCATTTTTGTTTTGAAAACTGCATGTTTGGTTTGTTGGGTTGTGGTGGTGTGAGGGTTTTGTCAAACGTTAGTGATTTGAGACATTACAGCACTACAAAGATTCAGGAACTAGATCTTCACTACATGGTGAACAGTGTAAGAGTGCAGTGCAGTATTTCAGACCAAGCTGATGTGGAGGGTAGATGATACTTGTGCATGTTTGGTGAATGAAGTTGAGCTCACGTTCGTGTCTGTTTCAGGATCCAGAACATGAGGATGGTCGACGGCAAGCCGGAATACAAGAACGGACTTGTGAGTCGTGTGTGTGTGTGCAGGAGAGAATGCATGCATGTGCACATGACCTACTCTGTCTCAAGTTTCTCACTGACACAAATCCAAGCCGGCTGCTTTTACACTTTCACCTCTTTAAGGAGTCGGAATATAAACAATTAAAAGTTAAAGGAACAGATTCAGCTGTAAATGTGCTGATTTTTGTGTAAACAGTGGGTGTGGCTACAGTGGGACAGAAAAGAATGTGTGAATGAGGTTTGCTCATGGTGATTTGATTTATTTATTTTTTTTTTTTGGTGGGAGGGGGACCTGCAAGAGTAAACTACATTTTAAGGCTATCCAACCAAAATCCCGCCCCCTACCTTCAGCCCTCCCTCAAAACCACATGAATGTACGCTGCCCGAGTGGAAAACTCTGGTCACATGCAGTTGGACAAGCAGGTAGATTTAATTCCGACTGGGTGAAATGATTGGACAAGCTTTACAGATCTTGTCTGTGCAAGGTGCTGGATTTGTTTTATTTGACTTTTGTTGCTGTCAGGATGTAAAGAGAAGTTCAAGCAATGGAACAAACATCAGTCCCCTATGGGTCCATGCGGCTACTGCTTATAAATAAGTTTTCTCTGATCCCATGTCCATACAGTAAATATAGCACATATATTTACTCCATGAGGCAGTAGCCACAAAAATTAACAATTTAAAAATCATAGAAGTAAAATATACCAAGTGTCTGTACTCTACTCTTCCCTCTTACAGTTTTTGAAACTGAAACCTCCGAATCAAGGCTGACACACGCACGCTGTCGCCATGACCCAAACTCTTATTTCCCGGAAATGGCCCGGCGCTAGAGCTCAGTGGTCTCAATACTCTGACAACTCCCTGTAACAACTCTGAAGTGCGTCACGTCTCCATCATGCACAGGACCACTGGCCGAAAAAGGCAAGGAAAGGGGGATGACCTGGAGTAGATTTTAAAATAGGAACGCACTTCCCCTCTGTAATAAGCATAAACACGTTTGAAAGCGATTTCTTTCATCCATTTATTTCAAATGGTGAACTGAATTGTATATGCTCACCGGCCATTTTAATAGGAACACCTGCATGTGCAGTGTGCAACTGTTAGATTCTTACAGCACGATGACCCCGTGGGTACAGCCCCTATGTGAGGCAGTAGCCACAAAAAATGCTTCTAAATAAAGCGACCTACCTGACCTTTTAAGTGTAATTTAATTAATATCTGGCCCACAACCTCCAGAGAAACTCCTCCTACTGATGAAGATGGTGTGATGTGCTGGGAAGCAGAAACTCTCCCAGGGTACCGATGGGTCCAGATTTGGATCAGTGTCGTGTAAATAGTGTGTGTGCGCGCGTGTGTTTTCTCACTGTTTCTTGTCTCTGCAGGACGTGTTGGTGAAGGTGGTGAGGAAGGAGGGATTCTTCAGCTTGTGGAAGGGTTTCACGCCATACTACGCCCGTCTTGGCCCACACACAGTCCTCACCTTCATCTTCCTCGAGCAGATGAACAAATTCTACAAGATTTACTTCCTGGACTCGTAGAGTTCTGACAGGAACTCTCAGCTACGGTTCTGAGCTGTTTTCAGGGGTGTGTGTGTGAGAGCGAGAGGTGCAGCATGTGTGGGTCCTGTTTTGTGTTTTCTAACACACCATTCTTGACTTCCCCTTACTCATAAGTGAGGTCGTCCCACAAGTCTCATCAGCTAATTAGTGAGAGTCCTAAGCACTAGTGTGCTAATTAGCTAGCAGAGTAATGTGGGAGTGTTGCCTATTTTATTGCTCACTGTCCCACCTGTAAAACTGCTTCATCTGCTTTTGTCATGTTGATTTCTGACTTGAACAGAATGGTTCTTTAGATGAAGGGGAAGTCAGCAAGGGTGTGTTTGAGAGGTTTTGGAACACAGCCACTGGTCTTACTCTTGTACTGATCGTCTCATTGTTCGCTGTGTGTCCTGGTGGGGGTTTGTTTTTCTTTCGCACACTGACCCAGAGGGACTCTGCTCAGAACCCTGTGCCGTTTATTGGACTTTAAGAACAAACAGTGCAAGAGATGAAAAAAAGGTTCCGGTCTTGTACATGAAGCTGCACAACGACGGAGATTTTTATTTTCTGTCCCTAAATTAAAAAGACTGAATCTGAATCCCTTGGTGTAAATCCAGTCTTAGTGTGTGTTTGTATGAGAGTGAGAGAGACTTCATGACATTTCTAAATCTTTCTTTTTATATCATGTCTCCCATTAGTTCTACCAATAGACTGTATGAATAAAGTGTTAAACAAGCACATGGGGTAAAGATCATTAAATACATCCTATGATCTGCTTGTGCATTGTTTTACTGAGGTCACACTCATACTTTTTTTTTATAGCCAAAATATAAGAATGGAAAAATAAAAGGCCTCCATTTTAGTAAGCGATTATTGAGAGGCTGAATTTCCTCTTGTAGGTTAAGTTTTTGGGGTTTTTTTTTTTACAAAATGTTCTGCTATTATCCGTTGATAAAGAGACAGTGTTTTGTCCTGAGATCCTTACATGAGTCACATCTGGGTGAAGTTTTACAGACTAACATCTGTTTCATTTGCAGAAATCAAGTGGCTTCAGGGAGCAGTTTTATTAAGTGTTTAACTTGTGTGTCTTTCTTGGAGGACAATTTCCTACAATGGCATGTTTGAGACTTAACACTAAATGTTGAATCCTACAGTCGCAGCATTTAAAAAAAAAAATTCTGAAAACAACCAGTTGAAATTCCAGGGGAGTTGAGTAATTTTAGTTTTTATTTTTGTGAACATGTATAAAACCTCTAAGCTGGTGTTCTCAGTGTATTTAGGTTTCCACTACACCCCCCCCCCCCTTTAAACATACCATCCATACAAAAATTAAGGATATTAAAATATGATTGATATTGGAACAAATTCAGATGTTGACTTTTTTTTCCTTTTTTTTTTAAATGCATTTTAGGATTAGAATACAGTAACTTTTTTTCCCCACAGTGTTTTACAAGGAGCTGGATGTCATGCAGAGATTAAATAAATAAAATGTAGAGACAAAAGGCTCCTTTAAGGCATTGTATTTAAGAGTACGTAATTATAAAAGTTACTTAGGACTTAAGTTTATTAGCTATGACTCGTTTTATTTGAATAAAAATCGACGCATTGCATTTATGGATGCATTCAGTGCGCCCTCTAGCGGTTAAACCTCGCAATAACACCACTGCTATTCATAACCCTTCCGGTTTCCGGTTAGAGTCATTCTGTCCAAGATGGCGGACCTCCTGGGCTCAATCTTGAGCTCGATGGAAAAACCTCCAACGGTCGGCGACCAGGAAAGCCGCCGAAAAGCTCGAGGTACGCAGTTTTAAACGCTTTAATACCGTGTGAATGAAGTCGTTAAACGCTTTATACTCCTAATAATTCAGGTTTATGAGGTGTTTTATGGCCGCTTGTTGTTCAGCCGCTGCTGCCGTCTCGTCTGTAGCGCTCGCGCTGAGGGGGGGGGGAAAAAAAGAAGCCCTTTCAGTCACGTGTCAAGAAATGGGGTTGTGCTTGTGACGTCATTGCTGTGCTTAACTTTGATTGGTTGGCTCTAAATATTATTGGAACCTGGAGGGGCTGTGTCCCAAATCGCCTCCGAAATAGTGTTAGTTTAAGAAAAAAAAAAAACTGTTCTTGTTCTTTGTGAAAACTTTTGGTTTATACATCTTTTTGTTCCTTGTTGTTTTATATATGGTTTTTTTTTTTTATTTACAACTGAAAAAACTAAGATCACCTAAAGTTTGCCCCTAGATTTAATGTAGTGTTTAGTAGCCTTGGGTAGACTGCAGTTTGGGACGTGGCCGGTTATCATAAATAATATGGTGGTGATTCTGCACAAATAAATTATAATGAGGTTCAGTTGAGATTCAGCTTCCTAAGTGCACTACATAAAAAGAAGAAAAGAATATGCATCCTGTTTAGTGCACTACACTTTCAGTAAGGAGGCGTTTAGGATTCAGCCCTGTGTTTTCTCTCTTTTTATTTATTTGCATTATAATTGCATCTTAAGACAATTTAAGACTGCTGAGAGAAACTGTGGGTTCATGCTGTGTTTAGTGCACTACATAATGCTGTCTAAATGTCCATGTTGACTTGCTTGATTGGTGGGTCCTGATCCTGTGGGGCATCACAGAGCAGGCTGCCCGCATGAAGAAGATGCAGGAGGACGAGAAGAGAAAGAAAGCAGAGTTTAGGAAGAAGGTACGAGTGGTTTTGTGTGCAAATAGAAACCTGGCATGTGTGAGTTTTAATTGACTGAATGATCTTGTTGCTGATTTTTTGGGTCAGATGGAGAAGGACGTGTCCAGTTTCATCCAGGACAGCAGTCTGCAGAAGAAGAAGTACGAACCCATGGGGAAGATTGAGAGGAGCATCCTGTGAGTCAAGCACTACATTTTTTTTTTTTTAGTTGTTATTTGCAAAGTGCAAATACTTCTACAGTTGATGCTCTCTTTTCCCTGTTCTCTTGTCACTCAGGCATGATGTGGCCGAGGTGGCCGGTCTGACCTCGTTCTCGTTCGGGGAGGATGAAGAAAGCAGATACGTGATGCTCTTTAAAAAGGTGAACAATGATATCGATCTGCTCGTGATTACACATCATACACTCACAGTAGGAAGTGATTATTACTGCATGTGTGCAGGAGTTCGCCCCATCAGATGAGGAGTTGGAGGCATATCGTAGGGGAGAGGAGTGGGATCACGCCAAAGCGGAGGAAAGACGCAAACTGAAGGTAACCAGCAAGAAAAATATCCCTTTAAATAAATATTTAAAGGTTGCATACATTAGACCTTCATAGCACTTTCATAACACTGCTCTCTGTCTTGACACGAAAAAGACAAAAGAGAAGAAGCCTCACGGTTCGTTCAGACCCAACGTGGAGAGAGCATTAAATTGGGCTCAGGCTGCTCTGCTGTGGGCGCTCTGTGCCGGAGATGAAATAATCGACTACAAGGTCGTTCAGAACGTTTCGTGTTACAAAATTTATTTAAAGAGGACACAAAGCAAACGCATCACCCGGTATCTTTGTGCCGACTGACCACAACACAAGTGGGGTATAAATTAACCTCATGAAATATTTTAAATGTGAAGTTTAGAAATTGATCGATGAAGGTAAATAATGAACAACTAGGATTACATGTTTGGTAAGAAAATAAACTGACCATATAAATGAATTAAAAGCCCTTTGTGTGGTTTGACCTAACTGTAGCTGCATCATAAATAACGTGGAAACTCACCATCACAACTCTCCTCCGTTGTACTTGTGAACGGTATGAACAGAACCAAATTTACACCATGGTGCTCTGTTGGATTCTTTAGATCGAAGCGCTTCGAAATTGTGATTGGCTGCTGCTGAACCGTGTTATAGTTCATGACTGTAAAGTTGCCTGGACTTTAACTTTATTCCCGGGATGCTCCACTAATAATCATCAGCTCGCGGCTGAGAAACGCTCGACAGCTCTCACAGAAACTGAACAACTTCTGATCAATTCCAGTACAACGTCACTGATTTTCAGAGCACATATGTTCTGAGAAATATTTCAACCCCTCAAACTGAAACAAATCCGACTTCTACAACCCCGATTCCAAAAAAGTTGGGACAAAGTACAAATTGTAAATAAAAATGGAATGCAATAATTTACAAATC
>JAPEKO010000021.1:1772350-1783198 GCA_027576075.1 Cathorops hypophthalmus
TCACATCACCACAACCCCTTTTCTTGCCTCATCTTAGTGGGAGCAATGAGTTTATTTTTCCTCACGTTGCCCCCCCCCGGAAGAACTCTGGCACGCCCTAGGGGAGGCGCACCCCACACTTTGAAAAGCCCAGCTCTACAGTAAACAGTGTGTTAATAATGAAAGAAAGTAAAGTTTTTTTTTTCCTGGATGTGTTCCACCTCTGTACAGATCGTCACTAAATCAAGTTTTAAAAGATGTTCTCGGACGTGTGAGGTCAATTCCTGTGCTCATAAACATTCATTAGTAAAAGGAGAAAGAATGTAGCAAGTCTACAAACATGGACGTCTCAGATGTCATCAGGAAATTTCAGATGAAGGTGTCAGTGGAATTAGATGTAAACCGCAGATTTATTTATTTTTCTTTCTTTCTTTCTCTTCCCGTGCAGGTGAGAAGCCGCACCAGTGCAGCATCTGCTGGCGCTCGTTCTCCCTGAAGGATTACTTGATCAAGCACATGGTGACCCACACGGGCGTGCGCGCCTACCAGTGCAGCATCTGCAACAAGCGCTTCACGCAGAAGAGCTCACTCAACGTGCACATGCGCCTGCACCGCGGCGAGAAGTCCTACGAGTGCTACATCTGCAAGAAGAAGTTCTCCCACAAGACCCTGCTGGAGAGGCACATGGCGCTGCACAGCACCACGCCCGGGGTCACCGGGGTCGTCACTGGAGTCACCGGGGTCGTCACCGGGGTTGTCACCGGGGTCTCCAGCGCCAACCCAGCAGGCCCCGCCTCCATCCCGGTGCAGATGGCCGTCCCTGAACCCGGCCCCGGAGTCGTGGCTCTGGCCATGCCGGTGGGAGGAGGTGGAGCTGGGGGAGGAGTCAGTGGAACCGGAGTGGGCGTGGCCTCAGAGGCGAGCTGCCAGGAAGCGACGACCTACATGTGCTCCGTGTGCCCGGTCAAGTTCGACCAAATCGAGCACTTCAACGACCACATGCGCAAACACGTCTCCGACGGATAAGTACGGAAAAAAAATATATCGAGAAAAAGTTTTTAAAAAAAACTTTTTAAACAACAACAACAACAAAAATAAGAATGAAAAGAAAAATAATGGCACTAGATTTTTTTGTTTGTTTGTTTGTTTGTTTGTTTTCCCTAAAATTGGGGGCATGAAGAGTAATGAGTATAGACACTGGCACATTGAGTTGAGTTTTCCCAGAAAACAAAAAGGTTTTTTTTTTTTTTTTGGCATTTTATGTCGTTATTCTTAAATAATTAAAAACCATAGATGGTGGCCTTAAGGCTGTGTAGTTGGAGAATGATCCACTGGCTGGATCCAAACTACTGGCCTCTAAATGTATGATTTCCTTACTGATTTATGTGTTGAACACTACCGAAAGGCCTGCGAAAGATACACCACACACACACACACACACCACACGCGCACGCACACACACACACATATACACACACAGACTACTTATACACTTACGTACCGTAGAGTGAGTCGTATTGTATGTGTGTGCGTGTGTGTGGCCGTGTGTGTGTATGTGTGTGTTTAAAACCGTGAAATTTTTAACCGTTTTCCCATGTAGACCGTACTGGATGCCGATGGCGTCCTGATTACTGTGGTAAACCTTTAAAAAAAACAAAAACAACAGCAGCAGCAGCAGCAGTATCTGGCTCGGATTGGTTGAAGAGTGAGGACGGTCACATGTTTGCCTTTTTTACGTCAGATCAGAAATCGACACTGGGTTTTATTTATTAATTAAACGGATTAAACGATGTGCTGTGGAAGTCGATCCGAGCCGTCGTGAGGAAAAGAACATTAAACACCCTTTATGATGATTTTTTTATTAACGTATCCTCCCCCCTCCCCCGTCCTCGTTCCCACTTCCCCTGTGGTTCCCTTTAGAGTCGAGTTTACAGAACGAGGGTCCGGGGTTGATTTCGTTTGTCAGTATTTGAGCTTTGAGAATCCATTTTGCGAACACTGCCACTGTAAAGACTGTTATTTGACCTTTTCCTAAACAAGAAAAAAAAACAACAACAACAAGAAAATGGATTAAAAGACAGAAAGAAAGAAGCCCAGGAACAACAGAGGGTTCTCTTTTTTTTTTTTTTAATTCAGAGTGTCATCTTTCTCATCGCTCCATGATTGAAAAATAAATAAAAAACAACTCCGGCACGCAAACGCAGACGCCAGCAGGCCGGGTGTTAGCGTCTGCGCCACACACTCCCGCGTTCAGACTGTTACACCCCGACGCAGCGTGCTGAAGCTTTTCTCACGATTCTCACTACTCCACAAGCTGCTGACGCCGAGCCAGTTAGCGACCCGGACACAAAAATAACCCAGAGTCCCAAAATAAGGAAGAAAATTTAAAAAAAAAGGAAAAGGAGTTTCAAAGGGAAAAAAAGGAAAAGAAAAGATGAAGCTGCTTCCTGTTCGCGACGTCCACCGTGACTCAGCTGTTTGGCCGGGTGGGGCAACTGAAGTGCACTACTCCTGATCCCTAAGCCCCATCTAGTGGCTCAAACGGCCTGGTATGAGATTCCTTTTTTTCTTTTCTTTTTTTTTTGTGGCTAGCAGGAAGCAAAAAGAGAAGGAGAGAAGGAGGACTGGCCAAAAAAAAAAAACCACACCCCATTCACAATCTAGTGCACTTACTTACTCTAT
This sequence comes from Cathorops hypophthalmus, assembly GCA_027576075.1. Taxonomy (NCBI): domain Eukaryota; kingdom Metazoa; phylum Chordata; class Actinopteri; order Siluriformes; family Ariidae; genus Cathorops; species Cathorops hypophthalmus. Next base: position 1,775,012 of record JAPEKO010000021.1, read on the forward strand.
TGGGAGACATTTTATAAAACATTTTTGACTCATGAAATCCCACACCGCACTGCAGCAGGGTAGTGCACACCCACCACACGCCATGCTTCGTGGGGAACTAAAATAATAATCAACCTGATCCTTTTTTCTTTTCACTTGTTCGTTCGTTCATTTGTTTGTTTGTTTGTTTCTAGGATCCTTTCCTGACTGAAGTGCACTACTTCTGATCCCTAAGCCCTATCTAGTGGCTCAAACGGACCTTGGCTCACGAGAAAGAAAGAAAGGTGTGTTCCAAACCACACCTTCTCTCCTACCTAGTGCACTATTTTAGATTTTTCTTCAAAAAAAGTAACGTAAATAAGACAGAGCCCAGATTATCAACACAATAAAAAAAAAAAAAAACTCCTGACTTGAAGTGCACTACTTTTGATCCCTAAGCTCTGCGTAGAGAGAGCGAGGCGTCCGGAACCACACCTTATCTCCTGCCTCAGGCGCTATTTTAAGAATCGTGGGAAATTTTGTTCTCGTAAATTCCAAAAATAGTGTCAGTGTCGGTGTTAGTGTCGGTGTCAGTGTCAGTCCTGGCCTGGACTGATTACCCATAATGCACCACACTGGAAAGACTGGGAGAAAAAATTCTTATTTTTCAAACAAAGTCCAGATTATCGAATCACGATGAAGTGCACTACTCTTCATCCCTAACCCCTAGATACACCTGTATCTACCTAGTGGGCCAAAGGAGAGTTGGGAAAACAGCAAGAGAACGAACGGGACGTGTCCCAATCCATCTCACTATCACACCCTTGTACCCTATTTTTTTAGAAGCTGTAAATTCCCACAATGCACTGCAACAGGTTAGTGTCAAACCCAAGCTGGTATTGAGTACCCATAATGCACTTGGGTCCATTTGTAAAGACTGGGAAAAAAAAAAAAAAACCTGAATAAAAACTGAAATAAATCTGGTGGGTACCAAGACAAAACAATCAATCAGACAATCAAGTGCACTACTCGTGATCCCTAACCCTTATGCAGTGGAAAAGAGAAGCGAGGTGAGATGAGATGAGATGTGATGTAATATGATACGATACGAGACATGAACCAAACCACTCTCGGAGTGCACTTCTCTATTTGAGAATCAAACGGCCAAAAAAAACGAGTAAAGGAGGAAAGGAGACGTGCGGCGTCTCCCCCTGTTCACTACGCAGTGTTCTGTTTCACCGCGCCTCGCAGCAGGTTGCCAGTTTGAGTCACTAGATCAGCGCCCCTGTAGGAATTGAGATGAGATTTATTTTTTTGTCTGTTTAAACACAGCCCTGTGTGTGTGTGTGTGTGTGTGTGTGTGTGTGTGTGTGTGTGTGTGTGTGTGTGAGAGACGATGAGACGGAGGCCGTCATTTCCACGTCTCTCCCTGGCTTCGGTCCGACACTCGCTCTCTTCACGTCCACACGCTGTGTCTTTTCTGTCGTGACAAAAAAAAAAAGCAATCGTAATAATAAATTTCATTTTCCAAAAAAAAAAAAGATAAAGAATAATAATGTGTTTGTTGATTGAAAAACAAAACAACAACAACAACAAGAGAGTGTTACTTTGCACACTTTTAAACGCCTGTGCTTCGTATGAAAATTGTTTAAACGGATTTTTTCCTGCTTGGTCGGTTTTAAAGGAATTTTTTCTTTCTTTGTTCTTTGTGTTTGAGAAAAAGGACTGCACCGAGTTTTTCTCATGTCTACGTTTTGCACTGCAGAAACCGATAAGTGCACTACTGTTACCACAGAGGTTCTAGTTTTTCGAGAGAAAAAAAAAAGCGTTTTTTTATTGAAATGAGTTGAGAGTTTTGTGTTCGAGTAGCTTTGTTTCTTTCTCTTTTCATTTCTTTTCTTTTTTTTACGAGTTGATGATGATGATGATGATTAAGTGTTTCCGCTTTTGTTATTCGTGTTCGCTAGTGTTCACTTGTGCTTGTGCTTGTTTTGGTGGTTGTGTGTTTTGGGGTTTTTTTCCTTCCTATTTAAATCCGAACCATGAGAGAGAGAGAGAGAGAGAGAGAGAGAGAGAGAGTGTGTGTGTGTGTGTGTGTGTGTGTGGTGTTATTTTTAAATCTCTCTGCATCGCCCACCAGCAGTTGCGTGCACACTCACACACACATTCACACAGTGAAGTGTTCATACCAAACAACATCCGAAAAAAAAATGCGTGTGTGTGTGTGTGGACATAAATTGTGTTGTAGAGTTCGGTTTCTATAAAAAGGCAGTTGTGTTGTTGGTTGTGCAGCTTTTTTGTCTGTTGTGTAGAGTGTGTGTGTGTGTGTGTGTGTGTGAGAGAGAGAGAGAGATGCCTGAACTGCAGGGCTTCCTTTGCAATATGCAGTGCAGGTACTGTGTGTGTGTGTGTGTGTGTGTGTGTGTGTGTTGTATCTGCCAGCACATTTTCGCAACTTCACAAGAACAATCACAGCAAATGAAATAAATAACACACACCCCCAGAGTGTGGCGTCAGGCCTTCGTCCACTCCAACACACACACACACACACACACAGACGCACACGTGCGCGCTTTGTTATCAGACAGGAAGTTGTGTCTGGCCGTGAGAGAGGTGCTCAGGCATGTGCCGATGTTTTCTTCTAATATCATCATCATCCAGTATTAATGGGTTTGAATTCACAGCAGTGTGTGTGTGTGTGTGTGTGTGTGTGTAAACTTCAGGAAGATTGGCCTGATGTCACTTCCTGTTGCACTGAGATTACATCAGATCAGAGCTCAGTGTGCTATAATTAAACATTATGGCAGTAGAGACGACGCCCCCCACCTTCACCAGTCTGTTCAGCTTGTTAACTCCGCCCCCTTTTCAGACCGTCCGTGCTAAAGAAATGATCAGATCCGCTAACGTTTATACGTTCAACGATTCCTGAACGGGAGACTACACTTCCTCAGATAGGCTGTAAAACCCGATTCACCGTGAAGGAAAAGACGTTAGACACGAAACCCGGATTAGACAGCGCTTCTGTTAACTCCGCCCTCATTTTACATGGACTTCGCAAATCTGTAGTTCCATGAGCCAATAGAAATCAAGGAGGCGGGGCTATTGTATCTTGTCTGGTCAGTAAACATAACGGACGAGTTGTTGGTGATGTTAATATCGTCACACCAACGTTTTTTGCGATAAAATGTCTTTTTTGTCGGCGTTTCAGTCCGAAGCTGCAAAAACAATTCTGACAGGAAATTGAGTGATTTGTCGTTGCGTCACTGTTCTCTATCGGTCACATGACTTGACGCTGGACTTGGAATTGATTTGATATGAAAAAGAAAGAAGCCTGCCTGGAGATCACGGCTGTGATCGAGTTTAAAGATGAGAAACTACAGACAATCAGCTGCTTCCTTACGAAGAGTAAACTCACGTTAAGCCAAATATTCAGCAACGGTTCGACATGAAGCTAAAATAAAGCAAAAATTAAGTTAACTTTACAAAAAAAAAAAGCATTAAACTGAGATTAAGCTCAAATTAAGCAAAGCTTTAGAAAAAAATCAAGGCAATATTCAACAAAAAATTAAGGAAATTTTTTTTTAATGCTTTCCCAAATTTTACTTATTAGATTTATTTTCCCACAGTAATTTTTTTGCCGATGTTTAAATTCCGTTTTACATTTCCTAAACACATTAATATATTTTTTTGCCTGTAAATACGTAAATGTTTATAAAACACTGAGAGTTCGTCAAGTGATTTAAGCAGTAAATGTTCTCGTGAACACGGCGAACCTGGTGTTGATCACGACAAGAAAAACAAAGCAAAAGGTCTTACATTAAAAATAATAAATAATAGTTTATAGAAATTACAACTGAAATCCGTTATGACGTCACAGAGATCTGGTCCTCACCTGAGCTGAGTTTCACACGTCACATGACAGCCTGCGCGATGACGCGACGGGCGTGGCACAGCTGATCATCGGCACGTGTCTGAGTCAGTTTGAATCCTCTCGCCTCGTCTGAGTCTCCATCCGAGTTTCAGCGCTGAGCTCTCCCGGGGAGACGGGGACGGGGGGGCGTGGCTATGAGTCACTCAGAACACCTTTAACTCTCCGTCAGTGAATCAGGAGCCGAACGAATCAGGAGCGTGATTCAGTCCGAGCTTCACGAGTCACTCTGTGATTCATTTCAAGCCTGAGTCTTATAGTACGAGCAGAGCATGCACTCGTTTATCGCTCCGTCAAGGATTATTAATCGAGCTACACTCCGGCGAAGATGTAAATAAATAAATACACAATCAAACACATCACGTCGATGATCAACGCTTTTTGTCAGCCATCTTGTCTGTGCCCTTAAAACCAGCCTTAATGACGTTTAACACAACCAAAATGCACTACGGAGCATAAAGGTGCTTTCGCAAACACAACACCTGTTATTCACACACACACACACACACACACACATTTTCAGATCTCCATGCTTTTCTCAGTACACTTCTATATAACCGTGCCGTTTAGTTTTTATCTCTAATCACCGTCTCGTTTTATCGCCGTTTGCTTCGAGGTTACGATTCAGCATGACTCTTTACCTTCATGTATTTCAATAAAAAGAACTAAAAAAAAAAAGAAAAACATATATATTTTCACCTGGTGTATGGGTTTTTTTTTTTTTTTCAGATTCTACACACATCTATACAAATCCACATCCTTCTTAGACCGTCTCATAGAGTGACGTTTGCTTTGTGCTACGACGATGACGCTAACGTAGCTAACACATAACGGGAACGCTTCTCACACATGCACAGCTCCATATTTACATTTTAGGCCACGCCCACTACAGCGAGTGCACGTCTGCAAGAAATCGTAAAACAAAAGGATAAACTGGAGGAGGTGTGTGTGGGTTCTGTTTTCTGTTAACGATGTTAGCGTCATGGCAAAATAACATCACGCTGCGTCTGTCGTAAAGATGACCTTTTTTTTTTTTTCTTTAACACTTTTATCATAACGTGTAATACAGGTTTATTTCGGTGTCATTTTTTTCACATTTATTCATGTAGATTTGTTGCTTGATTTTGTTTCTGTAGGACGCTGCAGGCGTGTTAGTGATCACACACACACACACACACACACTCTTCAGTGTATAGTTAGAGGATCTTTTAGTTTCAGCTTCAGTTGATTTTTGAGGATTTTATCATTTATTTATTGTTCAATCTGATAATACAGTACGTGTGTGTGTGTGTGTGTGTGTGTGTGTGTTGTCAGGTTTTTGTCTTTACATTTTTACATTTCTCCTAGCTGGTAGTTTGTTTTCTTTCGGGCACAGAAACGATATGTAACTTCACACCGCTTTATCTGCTGGTACAAAATATTATCTCTGATTTTGTTTCTTCTTATTATTATTATTGTTGTTTTTTGTTGTTTTACATCAATACAAGCTGGTATGTTTCATTTTTTTCAGATGCAAAATCCGAAAATCCGACAACGTTATTCAAAACCACCGACAAGATGCAAGTGTTTCAGCAGTTTTACTTCAACACGCCGATGAGTTTAACCCCTTTCAGACCCGCTTCATAAATATTCATGAGTTTATATCACATTGAAATCGCAGCTCCGTGGGTTTATTACTCATCCGCTTCGCTCAGTCTACTCATCAGCACCGTCACCGTTTCACACGCAAAGAGCTCAACTCTGATTGGGCTACACCTAATCCCCGCCCTCAACACCTCCCCACACACACACACACACACAGCCAATCAGGGTCTGAAGAGGTTAAACGAGGCTACAATTATCAACACTCAGAACCGAACACACACACACACACACACACACACAGTGCTGTACATACAATACAATAAGCAACTTTTTTTTTTGTTTGTTTGAAAAAAAGATGTTTAATAACAAAGTGCCTCTTTGTATAGCTCCAAGCATGAAAATCTAAAACTCACTGTCACCCATAACACCATGTGCTATAATAATAATAATAATAATAATAATAATAATAAGTGTACAGTATTCACTCGCTAGCGAACGTAATCACTGCCTAAAACGAATCCCAAGTGAAGTTTAAAGTATTGACTACCAGCAATAATTAAATACAGATTTAAAAAAATCATTTTTACCAGAATAATTCCCCGTGTTTTGCCTTGTACAATGTGAGCACCGTCAGTAAGGGTGTGGTGTCCTTTAACCCTGAAATCACCAAAATAACGCCGCTTTTGTATTCAATCTTTCTGTCCAAAGTGCCCCAGTGGACTGTTTATAATCTCACACACACACACACACAAAACGATCGTTATTTATCTATCGGATGAGCCTTTTTTCACACAAAGTTTTTTCTTCTTTATGACGTCAGCACTTGGAGTTTCACCTTTAGTTCGGCTCTGTAGAGGAAGTGTGTGTCGTGTTGTTGCGTGTGTGTCGTGTGTTGTGAGGAATATATCGTAAGTAGAGAAGTGCCGATATTAATTGCGATGTTTTAACGTGTGGAATATTACTGTAGTGGAAATTAGAGGAAACGTTTATTACAGAATCCTGTGTGTGTGTGTATTCATTCGTCTAACTCCAAACAGAAACAGAGGAGATCAGATCCCTGGGTTGGGATTTGATGATTGTTGTTGCTTTTTTTTTTTATGTAAAATCTCGTACAGTCAGTATTGATCACGCCGTCATTCTGAGCTGACGAAAGACGGCGTGTTTTTCTGAGACGAACGACTGCGTCAGCGTGCAGCGCTGCTTAATCACCTAAAAAGAGAAAAGTACGTACGTATGTGTTAACATGTTAACATAGTGCGTTTTTTTTTCTTCACGTTTTTTCCCTGAGTTTTAGTCTCGGCCGATTCCCGCCCACCAGCCAGCCCTCGATAGCTACAAACCGAAGAGGTGAAGGCAAACACGTGCTTCCTGCGAGATACGTGAAATCAGCCATCTTTACGAATTGCTGCCTCACAGGACAGCAATAATCAGAAGAAGGTGCTGTCAACCCTCTTCCGCATACATGAGCTCACAGACGCACACGATTGTCTAACGGCGCTGTGATTGACACGGATGGCTGTGGCGTCGTCGCAAACTTGACCAAACAAACACATATACGCTGGTAGACACAAATACCTTTAAAACACAATGAAAGAAACGTCGATTGACGTAACTGTCTGATTGTACGCGTGAAACCGTGACATCGTACCACGCCCACTTGGAAGATACAGTGATGGAGATTCACATCTCTGTGTCAGAGAGCAGTTAGAGAGTGCGTTCGCTAATTAATCGTCACGGCGTTACTAAACTTTCTGTAGGTCCGTGGGCGTAAAGATGGGACGGAGTTTAGCAACGTGAACGTCGTGGCACCATTGAGGCGTCATCACGTCACGCTTTGTGTTTTTAACTTTTCAGCTGATTTATTCACATCCACTTTCACTTTCCAACATCTGCAGGAAAGGACACGAATCCAAAGAGGAAACACACACTCACACACACTCACTCGTTATGTATAACCACAAATCTTTATTCTACACTTTATACAGTATACAGAGAGATTGATGGACTTACAGAGGAACAGATATTTATGAAAATACAGACGCAGATTATTCTTCATTTATCAGAGCAGATAATAGTGCAGTAGGAGCTCGCATATGAAATTAACTCTCACACACACACACCGCTAATCCACTCACTGATACACACACACACACACACACACACACACACACTGTCTCCTGCATGCTGATGCGAGCGTTTCTTCTTTTCCCAGTTGAATAAGAGGATTTGGATTTTTCCGGAACAGGCACGTGGAAGTCGAGGAAAAAAAAACACACATCCCTGTTTAAAACATTTTAAAAATTAATAAATAAAACGATTCTCTTTGGAGTAATACACAGAACCGTAAAGAGGAAAACTGACCTTCTATTTGTTTGTGAAATTTTTACACGTCTGCTTTATATTATTCCTCCTTTACTCTTTTTTTAGCAGAAGGCTGGTCACATGACCGACCCGAATTCTTTTGGGAATTATTTCCAGAGCAGTTTCAGGAAACGTAATGAAGCGTGAGGCGGAAATCATTTTACAAACTAATAAATGTTTAACCAGACCTTGTCTTCTCTCGCCCCCCGCCCCTTTTCCCCTGAACATTTTTTATTAATTTTTTTTTAGGCCAGGGAGGTTTTTTAATTTAAAAAAATCTAATTTCTAAAAATTAAAGAAATAAATAATGATGATTCTGCGGATCCTCTCTGTACACGTTTAGCTCATAAACATAA
>JAPEKO010000021.1:8441110-8453438 GCA_027576075.1 Cathorops hypophthalmus
AACATAAAATAAGCGTTTTTTGGAAAAATGAACCTCATGGTGCCACCATTAGACTTTTGAATATGGTCAAAAATTTTACAGGATGTCTTTATTGGTGAAAAGAAACACCCAAACAAAAACACATCAGATTTTATAAAAGTGAGGGCAACTGATGCACCCTATTACACATGGCTAGAAAATGTCAAAATATTCCAGCAAAGTCAAAAGAATTTAACACTTGGAGAAGCTGCAGTTCTCGTAAATCAAGCTTAGAGCAGAATATTACGATCTTTTTTTTGAGAAATGAACTTTAACATTGAACCAGGGGATAACTTGTAAAAATTTTGGGGCATTCAAGAAAAAGAAAACCGTGAATTTGGGGAGTTCCCCGAAAAATACCAAAGCAAAAAGATGACTGCTGGACGATGTAACAAGTCTCACTTTGAACTTCCTGTCTAATTTGAAACAGCACGCTGCTTTAAAGAAACTAGTCTCTCAATAGTACTCATCATGAGTTTGCTTTTGAGATGTAGATTTTAGCCGAGATGCCCGTTTCAACTCAAAAGCAGGAGTGTACCAAAGCCGCAAAAAGCAATTTTCACACGTTTCTTATAAGAAATGCTAATCATGCAGGAAGTGATCAATAAACCCGATAACTTCAGGAAATAAAAGCATTGCAGTTCTTCTAAACAATTTGAGGCTGCATGGAGATAAGCTGAAGTGTTTTTTTTTTAAATGTACCGTTATGGGGTAAACTGAAGACTTACATGCTCATTAACAAAGTCTTCAAGCAGATTATTAGTTCACAATGTTGTTTTATTTATGCAAAATATCATCAGATGCATAACTGCAATATAGACACGACTCGAGCTGGAGGCAAACCTCTATGCTGAAGGCTTCACCAGTCATAAAGCTTAGAATACTGTAATCTCTGATGAGGAATTATAGGACAGCAAATGACAAATCGTAGCCATTCAGCTGGCAGTTATACAGAGGGGAAAAAACAAACACAAAAACAAACAAAAATAGATAGATACCAAGGTGACTTTCCTGTAAATGGAAGAACTACTGTAGAGTAGTATTCAAGGGGTGCGAGTCAAAAATACAGATTCTGACTCAGGCATGTAAACACTAGTGAGTTTTTCTGATACAGAAAAACGATATGGATAAGGAATAAAGAGCTGTTTTTCATTCGTCTGAAAATAAAAACGGGAATTCAATTTGCTGGAAAAATCTCTCAAAATAAACATGATGAGCTTTTGATTTTCCGACATGGACTCATTTTCAAAAAGTCGAATTCTGTGCGCTGAGAAAATGAAAAATGATCAATTTTGATGAGTTATAGTACTATTAATAACAAGAAGCATCACTCAAGTCCTCCAGGCTCTGCCTAGGAAAAAAAATAAGCTCAAAGTGAAAAAGACTAATAAAATACTCATCTGTTTTATCTAATCAGCTGCTGATAAAGAAATTTGTAATAAAGTACGTTATCATTTATCTGTTGTAAAACCGAAGCCATCTCTCTTGGCGGATTTGACACTTAAAATATTCTCTTATATACTACCATTTAAAAAAAAAAATTCAAACTGTAAAAATAAAAAGGAAATTATATTATGGGTAGCAACATGTAAAATAAAATCAACTCTGCTGAGAAGGAAAGGAGAAACAGAATTTGCATAGCACATTTGAATACAACTGAGAAGAAACTGAGCGCTGTTTTTGGTACAACATGTTTCAATCACATTTTTCTTTTTCTTTAAGTCCGTATGTACAAAATGAAAGTATTTTAGGTTCGTCTGGGTGCCTTGTTAGTTCATTAAAGGCAGAAGCAGTCACTGTAATGCTCACAGAGTAAAATGCCACACGTCTTGTCCCCCGTCCTGTTTTTGCTCATGTAAAAATGAGATGTTCGAATCGTTTGCTTGTTCACAGTCCTTTTATGGAAACCCCCTCCCGCCCAAAAATATACTGTTCTGAAAGTGCCGTCTTGCTACATTGATCAGCTGATTCCATGGTCTGTTCATATAGTCACTCTGAACACGCCAATGATGAATAGCTTTTAGATACTGTGAGTTTTGGTCACATCACGTCCGCACACACACACACCTCTCTCGGAATAGCATTTAAAAATAAAAGTTGCACTCCAGAGGTCATCGTCATAAGCGTTCCACATTCCAGCAGTGGGTAAAGCTTTGAAATGAACAAGCACCATTTTGAGAAAGGCCTCCATCGTCCTCCATTTCGGGAAAGAGAGATCAAAGTTCAGCAGTTTCCGTTTGACCGCGAGGAAAACGATACGATTTCTCAAGGTCTTGGCTGAAACGTCTGTGTTTTGGGTTTAGCGGCGAAAACCAGTCTCCTCCGTCCTGAATCCAAGGCGGAGGCATCGCTGCAGGAGCTGAGGCCTTTTTTCTCGTCCTCCTCCTTCTAAGCTCCAATCGTGCGTTACAAAGTCCTGACAAAAAAGTGTGTGTTCACAAGTCCTCATCGCCGTGGGTGTGCGTAAACTGGGTATGCTAACGTGACATTCAAAGAGTCATTGTGCTGAACGAGAGACGTGTGCTGGTAGTGCAAGACCAGTTCCTTCAGTGAGCCGTACAGGTTGTAAGGTTCGGCAAAACCGAAGCCTGTGGGAGTTTTGTTGATGACGCAGTGCTTGACCTCTCCGTCCACACTGCAAAAAATAAAAATAAGCAAATAACTAAAATTATTATTAATCTGCTAAGCCATTTATTTGACAATATGCTTCCTACAAATGGCTCAGGATCATATCTCCTCCTCCCTCATTAAAAATGGCGAAATATATGAATATTCCTAAATATGCAAATTGGAAACCACTTTGTCGTCCTTAATACGCAGCTAACGTTGATCTCTAGCAAGCTAGCTCATGTCATAATAAGTCATAATTCAAGAGAAAAACCATGTGAAAGTTATCATAACACCATAACACAATCTAATCTTCAGTAACATAAGCTAACTTGAGCTTACTGTGCAGGTTCAAATCATTACGCCGCAAATCATTTGTATAGAATAACTGAGAAAGCTGAGTTTAGAATTCTTTAAAAAAAATAAAAAAAAGTGCTTTTTGAGCTACCTAACACACTTGCCACTCAAAGAGGGGGAGTAAATTTTACGACTATTATTCAAGCTGCTATAAACAGTGATGTTTTTCAGAAACAGTTATAAAATTGACGTACACAACACTGCAGGCATAGCAGCCTGGTTTGCTGCTGTCTCGGACCAGGAATGTTCCGTCTCTCTTGCCGCGTAGCAGAGCTTCCGCTTGGATGCGGTTAATGTTCCCGAGCTTCCAGGAACGCTCGTCATGGTGTGGCAAGTCCTCGTCGTCGTCCACCATTGAGTATTGACTGGTGTAACAAAACCACGAGACGGCATTAGAGGCAGGATTTTGTACAGAATCTGAAATGTGATCATGTACGTGCTTTAGACGATACTCACTCTTCCTGGTTCTCGTTTTTGATTCCCAGCCACTCGTTGAGCTTCTTTTGTCTGACACCCTTCTGTGTCAACCACCTGAAGTTCAGAACAAGGGAACAGGTAAAACCTGCGTCGGAAACGCTTTAAACAACTCTATGGATCCTATGAGAGTAGATGAGCTAGGACACTTACATGAGGTACTGATCCCTGGTCTTCCTGAGCTGGATGAGATCTGGCTTGATGCTGTTCATCCTCTTGTCGATCTCCCTGTAGTCAGCTGCCTGTTTCTTCAGGTCTTCCTCCAAACGACGCTTGCTGTCCACGATCTCACTGATGCGAGACTTCAACTTCTCGTAGTTCACCATTATCCTGGAACAAGCACAAATACAGTTAGAACTGCCAATTTAGCTAATAAACTACAATTGAAGACCGATAATTCAGTTCATTTCATTCGATCAGGGTTTCGAAGTTCAAGCCTCACCTCTGGATCTCTTTCTCGTTGCCTTCTCTCCTAAACTTCTCGATGTATTCTTTGCTGTAGCGTTCTTGCGTCTGGCACTGCTCCTCAAAGATCTTGATGGTCTCGTTAAAAGCTTCGATAGCAGTTCTTTTCATTTGGATCTCCTGTGACGTTCTGGTGTACTCCTCATACAGTCGGTCATACTCCCGGTTTTTCTCTTGGTACTGCAAGTGGTATTCGTGCAATTTCTTCCCCACAGCTTCTATGTTGTCCTCTTTTACCACTTGATCCTGGATTTTTAAGAAAAAAAAAAAGGAACAGTAGGTTGGCACATGATTTAAAATAAACACCATACCACACACAAAGTTCCCTTTGACACATCTTCATTTCCACGTGATTAACAAGAATCAGGCCTACCTGCTGGTGCTTAGACACAGGATACAGCAGTTTCACATCTAGTTTAGGGTTGTACTGAGCGAGGGATTCGTGCCGATAGTGATTGATCAGCTCAACCACGGAGTTGAAGGTCAAAGGATCTGAGAAACCGTACTTCCCATCCCGATGGAAAATTTTGATCAGCTTGTTGTTGCCTCCTTTCCTGTAAACCAAATTAACAATGATGCACGTTTATGGAATAACATATGGCTTAAATAAAGCTGGCATCCAAACCAAAAAAAAAAAAATTACCTCAGCGTGAGGGTGTAGTCTCCATGCATTTTGGTGGAGGCGTCACGAACCAAAAATGTCCCATCAGCTGTGTCTCTCAGCTTCTCATTGACCTCCTCCCTACAAAGGAAAGAAAAAAAAAAAAGATCAGGTTTAAGATGCTGAAAGGAAATGTATCATTATTTTCACTTCCTGTGCGCTGAACATAAAAGTAGGACGAATAACTGAAAGCGCTTGCCTTGAAATGTCCCCCCAGTACCATTCGGCATCCTGTAGAGCCATGTTGTTGTTCATACCGTTGTTAGTGACAGGGGCTGGTTTGGGTGGTTTCGGAGGTAGTGCTGTAGACAGGAGAGAAGGTTTATATAGGCGGTGTCGATTTACATGCAAATGACCCAACTCCATTCAAGGTCATTTACATATAAAAATTCACTCGGACATGTCTCAGCCTACAAGCCTGGACATGCTCGGAACAACCTGAATGGAGCTCAGATGTTAGAACATCTAAGAGACAACGGTTTAGTGCCTCCAAGTGTAAATGGAGGATGAAAGCCTGTGAGTGCAGTGCAAGGAGGCTCATCATGACCAAAAGGTGAGTAAGGGAGATTTATGGAATAAAGAAAAGGAAGATGCAGCAAAAAAAAAAAAAATCTGAGCCAATGCACACCAGCCATCTGATTAAATGTTACCTTTGCAACGCAAGACAACGATTTCCACTCATCGGCAAAAACAATACCAATATGCTGCATACAGAGACTGCAGCGTGCATGGTCTGCTGAGATGCTGCTCTCTTTCACCAGCCATTGAGAACATGTTACATCATTGGTAACAAGAAATGGCTGCAGCTCATTGGTTGCTGAGCTGAGTGACAGCGTTGTGGGGGCTGTGTGGTCTCTGTGGAGCATGAGGCAGAGCTCCTGCGAAGGGCTATTTTTATCCCCCCACCATCTACCCACTCTTCTTTGTTCACTTAAGCGCGAGTTGTCCAGCCAGCTCTAGACCTGACGCATCACAGGTTTAAAAATAAATATGCACAAGATCTCAAAAACCTTACAAAGTAGACCAGCACAAAAAAAAAAAAAAGAGATTCTTCTTACAAACAGAAAGCAAGAAGCACTTGCCCTCAACTACATACAAGCAGAAGTACAGGATTAGCTGTCAGTGACAAGGGTGCATGTTCCAACATGTACCATCAAGTACCCACTAGAGCCATTTTTATATATAAAACAGACATCCAGTCCAACAACAAAAATATGAACATAACACGCCCAACGTCACATTAACATCCATGTAGACACGATTTTGATACTGTAAAAAGTCAAAATTACTTCGTCACAACTATATATTTTTTTTTCAGTACCCGATATGAGCGGGCTCAGTCAAAGCCATTACATCACTTACCCTAGCCAATGGCGCTGCAAGACTGTTGCTAGCCACTCCTGCATCGTTGTCTGCACCAATATTGCTATTTCCCTTAACAAAATGACGCCACTGAGAACTTGCACTTTGTTTCCATTAAAAGAAAGAAAAAAAATTCTCAAGGTGTTATTCAGTAATATCCGCTTCAGGTCGCGTGGTCGACTAGTTTCTCCACACCGCTGATATCGAGTCCGGTAAAAAGCAGTCAGATGTGAAGTGCACGGTAGCGCAGCATCTCTCGAATGAAAAGAGGATGTGGTACATCGTTCTCCTCATTTACTCCCCTCCCTCTCTCCCTCCCCTCTGCCTGTTACAGGTCTCCTTAGCTCCTCCTCTCAGCGAATGGGGTGACTGAGACAAGCTCCTGTGCTGGCAGGCAGATGAAGGCTGTGCGCTTCTGATTGCTGCTGCTCCAGAGGCACGTAGGCAGCTGCTACTTCAAGCACATGGCTGGGTCACAGGCAGGCAAACGCTCACAAATACCACTTGTAATCCCCAGACACGTACCGCACAGTGGGGAAAATCCAGTTGGCTGCAGTGTGGGGAGGCACGTCAGATAGTCGCACTGCTTAGAAAGGCTAAAAGAAGCCACAGGAATGTGGCCCATTGTCCACATCATGATCTCTAACAGGTCAAGGGAAGCTGTGAACCCCTGAGAGCTCAAACACTGGATCAGAATTATTATTTCGGGGGGGATTTTGTACATTTACTCTTCAATCTATTAGATTTCAACACTTCTACAAATCAATCAGCATGCGACTCAAGCTTCACGTTCTCCACACATGCTCAGACTTGTCTAGGCAAAGCCAGGACAAGTCAAACTGGTTAACCGGCTTTTTTTTTTGGACATGCTCTGAACTTTGTGCCCTGTACTTATCAATCCTCTGTGAAAGACACTTAAAGGCACAGAACAATGATATATTCTCTGCTGGATATGGAAACGGGACATCATTTCCCTAAAGAAGCTGCTCTGCCAAAACCAACCTGCGTACTTTAACACCTTTTTCCGTCAAGCCATCAACACACTTTTACTGCTACGACCAAACGCTTTATGAAGAAGTCTTTAAATGACATGAGACACTTACTTTGTAAATTGTGCATGTTCCTGAGATGTTCACAAAAGTGCACGTGTCCTGATCAATCATCAAAAGTTCAAGTGCCCTAAATCCAAATCACTTGCGTCAAGTCTCAATCCTTGGATTTACCAACCAGACCTTCACGTAGCACTTTAGCTACGTTAAAGAAAAATCCAGGCAAATCCTCAGAGGCAAGGTGCAACAGTCCTTGAGCTCTAGTGCTAATGACGGCATGAAAAAGAGAAGGCTGATTAATGAAGGCTGGCCTGAGGTGGATGGTTAATGATTGCTAGAGCAACCAGCCCTGGCCCTCTCAGAAAGCCTTCTCTCACTACTGTGCTGGCTCGCAGGTTCCAGTCTTATGATTAACTCGCTCAGGATCAAATATTTGCTGAGCTGGGCACTTTGCGTTTTGGAAGGGCTGCTCGGCTCAAGAAGGAGGGGTGCCGGACGGTGAACTGAAGCCCTAGAAAGTATGTGTATTTTTGAGACATGAGTAGTATGAGTAGGAAAGAGAGTCACTCCTTGAAAGTTAAGGAATGTATCCTAGAGCAGACGGTGCAATCAGCCAACCAAATCTAAGTGGGACTGTGGCCACCAGCTTAAAATAGTCTGCCTGTAACTGGGAGCAGACACACACACACACACACACACACACACACACACGACCAGACAAACACGCGCACAAAAATGCATGCCTGCTAACATGCATAACTATAGTTATCACAACTGCTTGTGCAGAAAACAAGTACGGGCAAGTAAACGGAGACAAAGAAACCGTGAGGCCCAGGCAGACACACACACGAACCTGGCTGAACAAACAGGCGTCAAAGAAGTGTTCGCTCTTTTCCATTAAAGTAATGGTGCAGATTCCTGCTCAGACCACTTGTACAGATTTAAAAGATTTAATAAAAAAATTCCCACAAAAATATACAAATGTTCACATCCATTTTTAATAACTGTGATGAAAGGACACTAATTCCTAGTTCCGGACCATCAGCATATCGTTAGCTGTGGGAAAACTGCAGAATGGCCCCAGTTCTAACTGGAATGGTTCAGTCCAGGATCCAGCACATATAAAATTATCCACAGCTGAGAAGTGGAAAATATATAAATAGACCCTAACAGGTAGTAAAACCGTTAAACAATCAGGTCACAAAGTAGTACACACACCTCAGAGGCCTCTCTATGGACTCTACTGTCTCGTACTCAGTTAAAAGAAAAAAAGTTTGCCTGCAGTAGTAGATTCACAAGCTAACCCCTTTATAATGTCACTAAAGATGACACATCAGGATGTGGACTTGCTTGGGTCTTGATCTGAACACAGGACATGCTCATGAATCATCAATGTGCAAGAGCAGTGGAACTAAAGGAAGTCTGTATATCAAAGCTGTACTGTGGGGGTTCCTGCTGCTGTATGGCCTTTACGTTTAACCCGGCAGACATGCTAATAATAGCAATCTCTAGCTTCTGGTCTCCATACTGCTCAGTTAATGATAGCCCACAAAACTGCTCCCTCGCTCTCTTCAACTCGTGTCTTCATTTAACATGGTATTAAACCCGCTGCAGTCAGCAGCAATTACATTTAATAAGGTTCCTGAACATCCAGATAGAAACCACACTTTACCTGGGGCTGCCTGGTTGCTGCTCCATTCGCTGGTTACCAGGACTTCAATGATCCTAATGTGCGGCTCAGGGCTGGGCTCACAGCTGAGGACAGACATGAGAGAAAAATATTAGCGGAAGTCCACATCGCATTTATTCTCAACTAACAACTGATAGTGCAACTGCTTTGGCTTCACCGATTTCTGAGCATTCATTCATGCGGAACATCCAAAATGGACAGAGTGAGCAAATTTTACCGGAGTGCAGGCGCAAAATTTTATACGAGGCCTAAAAATGATGTGATGTTGTGCGGACTCAATTCAGGGAAGTTTAATTTCCATTTCTACTAATAAAACTAAACTGCACCAAAATGGAGAATTTTTTTTTTTGGTCACCGATCTTTTTCCACATGCAACACCATGTAACCTGCAGGTTTATAGTGTCTCTGTTGGTATGTTCTTACCTGGATGCCTGCTGCCGGAATAGTGCAGGGCTGAAGATCTCGGCAAGGGCGCGGGCGTTCAGCAGGTTGGCAGCCGAAGCCTGACACACGTGGGCAAGGTGTCTCAGCAGGCACTGTAGCGTTAGCCAGTACTGAGGCAGCAAAACAGAGGAACCAGCAACCCTCCGCAAGTGCTCTGCGCATTCTTCCATGCACTGAACCTCTGCAAAGTTAAACAGGAGTTAAACTTTCAGGTAACATCCAAAATCTCGTTAGTGTTTGGTTCAGGTCATTGGAACTAGAGACAGAAAAAAAAACAACAACAGGGAATTAAAAACTGAACTGGCATTCTTAACATTTATACAGAGGTCAATTTTTTATCCCCCACCCCACCAAGAGAGGAATGATCCATAGAACAAGACTAAATCCTACATTCATTTTTATGGACTGAAAAGAACAAAACACTTGAGGGTGTGCTGTAATCGGAAAATAATCCACAATGCAGTAGTGTGATGCAGCCAGATGTGAAGTTGCTGTTACCACCATGGGGGAAGCCATGGCCTAAATGGTTAGAAAAGGAGCTTAGGGACCCAAAAAGGTGGTCCCGACGCAAGTGTGGTAGAACACGAGCCAATGGAGCGTGAAATGTAAGAAAAACAGGGACAAATGGACTGACCGAGAAGTCCAGGCTTTGTTGAGCCCATACCTGATTGAGAGAATACACCATTACTTCAGTGTTTCTAAGCGCAATATAAACATTTTTGGTAACATCACACTAGACATTTGGAGGAAGCCTTGGCCAAATGGTTAGAGAAACAGCTTTGGGACCAAAAGATTGCCAGCTCGATTCCATGGACCAGCAGGAATGGCTCAAGTGCCCTTGAATAAGGCAACTAACCCGTAACTGCTCCCCAGTTCAACTGCTCTGCGCATGTTGTATGTCGCTCGCTACTTTAAATACACAGTACTTACAGAATATACAGAAAAAAATTTAAAAAATAAAATGCCAGAATGATTTAGCTGAAAACTTGGATTGTGTCAGGTTAAAAGTAGAATATTTTTAAAACATTTAAATGTGATTTTCTTTGCCTGTGTGTATGTAAATATCATGAAAACTCGCCTCGCACTTGAACAGCGAAACTCACTCCGACAACCTTCATGGAAATTACAACCAGCTCTTCATGTTGGATGGAAAATAGTTTAAAAGCAAGAAATGGGCTACAAATAAAAACCCAAAGCTGAGCTGCACAAAAAGCTGTCTCACTGCACAGAATCAAATTATGAAGGACTCCCAGTCATAAGCGCGAGTTAAGCATTGAAAAAGCAGAAGACTGAAGGGATATCAAATCAAAGTGGGGGGGGAGAAAAAAAAACAAAAAAAAAAACACACCCTTTCAAAAGTCAGGTGGAAAGTTTTGTTCAGGCAGCTCCAAAACCGCACAGTGATCATGTGCGACAATGACAGAGTAGAGAAATGTACACCGCCTGCTGATTGGCTATCAAGATGATGTTGCAGATAAGTAGTCCTTCTTTTAGGTCTGATTAGCCACAGATTTCCTGTTCTGTGCAACGTGATTATATAACTAGCTGTAATCAGTGAGCAGAGAAAAAGGTGGCAAATTCTGCTTTTCTTGACAGCTTTTAATTTTTTTTTTAAACATACTCATCTACTCAGCTTTACCAGCTTCCCAGAATAACCTGCTGTTTAATAATAGAAAATCAACAGATGTGCACAGCCACCTTTGGTCAATTTTAAACCAGAAACAGGGTGGTGTTTGTTTAAATCGGACACATCTACAGGGATACTGAGCACTCGGATGCACAAGAGGATACACGACCTTTTGTAGTGCTGAGTTATGGTGCAAAAAGACTCCTTACAGCAAAAGCAGCGTTGGCGCAACAAGAGAACAATTGTGGTCGCAATAAGATATTCAGAACAATAGCACCACTGTGTGGTATAGTCATTACAAATCATCAGTGGTGTGGCAGGCCAGGCCATACAAAAGA
This sequence comes from Cathorops hypophthalmus, assembly GCA_027576075.1. Lineage (NCBI taxonomy): Eukaryota > Metazoa > Chordata > Actinopteri > Siluriformes > Ariidae > Cathorops > Cathorops hypophthalmus. The sequence continues at coordinate 8,452,203 of JAPEKO010000021.1, forward strand.
TGAAAAACACTAATGGTGTTCTGTTACACATTCTTTCATCACTCGTTCTCACCTTGAGCAATGTGTACCATCTCAGTGTAGATTGCAGAGTGAATCACCGGCTGGGGCAAATCCAGTAGGTATCGTCTCAGACCGTCACACAGCGTCTGCAGGTCGAGCTGCTCCAAATCCACAGATGGGCCGTCTAACCCAAAGACAAAAACAATCACGGATTTGCTACGGAAGCAAGACACCGAGTGTGACACGGACAGACCAAAATGTAACTCACCAGCGTCGAAACACTGCCGCACATCCAGGCCACCTCCAGCAGTGAAGTTTCTGTACAGGGTGGGGTTGTCCAGGCCTGCCAAGAGAAGAGCTTACGGTTATGAGAACCAATAATGCAACCACTGAATTGATGAGTTACATGACTTGGAAGATTTGAAAAATTATTTTATTTAGGCTGGCACTAAAACACAAAACGGCATTCGTTTATACCGTGTATTACGTAAAAGTATAGAAATACAGAATGGCATAAAAAGCAAAAAAAGTGTATATTTGACAGTTATTCCATGAAATCGAGTCATACATGAGCTGATCGCTGACGAGGCGCGTAGCACCGAATTGGCTGTAAGCCATGTATGACGATATTGAATGGAATAACTTATTCTATCCACATTCACTGGATTTTGAGAAACGGAGCATTTTTATTTAATTTTTTGCAAATTTGATAAATAAAAACTTCATACAAAACTCACAAAATCCTTTCTGCGTAGAATGTAAACAAACTGACAAATGACGGTAGCAATTTGTGAAAAATGCAATAATTCTTGAAAAATAAAAGATATATGTTCTTACCATCAAATACTTTCATTCCATATTTTTTAATTTATTTTTAATATATTTTTTGGGGTTTTGTTTTCAAGTAGAGTTTCTATGTCATCCTGGGTTGGTTGTACCGAGGTACTAACGTAGCTGGTTCAGCAACACGCGCCACCATTTTCTTCTTCTTTAGGGATTTTTGGTGGTTGGCAAACCAACTTAGAGGTGCATTACTGCCACCAATTGGGCTGGAGTGTGAAACAGGAGATTTGGGGGGGAGGGACATTCTTTTAGCCATTTCTCATCTCATTATCTCTAGCCACTTTATCCTGTTCTACAGGGTCGCAGGCAAGCTGGAGTACACCCTGGACAAGTTGCCAGGTCATCACAGGGCTGACACAGACAACCATTCACACTCACATTCACACCTACGGT
>JAPEKO010000021.1:8453538-8467633 GCA_027576075.1 Cathorops hypophthalmus
GTCTTTGGACTGTGGGGGAAACCCACGCGGACACGGGGAGAACATGCAAACTCCACACAGAAAGGCCCTCGTCAGCCACGGGACTCAAACCCAGACCTTCTTGCTGTGAGGCGACAGCGCTAACCACTACACCACCGTGCCGCCCTTAGCCATTTCTGTTTCTTTTAAATAGGTGATAAAAAGTGATCTGTCGGACTTGATGCACTCTGCACTTCTGTTTTCTCTACTCACGGTATACGAGCTGATTGGCTACTCTACTACTAGGCTATCAGAGCACGTGACTGTGGATAGAATAAATATATTATGTAAATACTTTTGACTGAGCAATTATTTACTTTTTTTTTTAAACAAAAACTGCTCACCTTTCCTCTCGATGGCCTCCAGCAGTTTGAGCAGCATGGGCGGGGCCACGTCTGGAAGTGCAAACTGCTCGGTCAGATCTGGCAAAGTGCTGGGACCTGTAAGAAAAAGAGCACAGGAAAACGCTATTGAAAACAGAGCAGTATGTTAAACAGAAAAAAGCCGACGTAATCTTTTCACATCTCTGCCACCTTTTCGTTAAACACCAAAGTCAGCTCAAAACGAAAAAGAGTGAACATTTTGCCCAGAACCGACAAACATTTTGTCCCAGCCACCTTTATGGGGTTGAAGAAATAGCAGGGTGCAGATTTTTTTTTGGTCCAGCATATGCGAGTATGACTGACGTGGCAACAAAAGCGTCTGATGTGAAAGTTAGCGGTAAGCAAAAGGGTGCGATTAAGGGAAGAGTGGAGGTGGCTGGGGAGGATAAACAAACCCGCTAACAGGCAGACTGGTGGAGGGACGAGAGCCTCAGTTCCTGCAGCACAGGTGCACACTTAAAAGAGCCGTGAGGCCAGTGGGCTGCTTTATTTGGATTTGCAGGCCGCCGTTTCAGAAGGCCAACGTTTCTAAAAGGCTCAACTGTTTGCTGTGTTAAAGGCGGTGGAGTAAAACGCAGGTGCTTATGAATGGAACCCCTTTACAGTTCATTCCATATTTGGACCTTTTTTTTCAGGGAGTGGGCAGTAACTCTTGTTACTAAAACACGACTTGGAATTTGAATTTGCACATTGGATATATTTTTGTGTTGGTTCAATTTTATGTTAAAATGAGTACTGCACTCTTGCGTGCCCAGGTCATATGGCTCCTATTGAGCACGAGACACAGCAGGTTTGCTGTTCTGAAGTAAGTGAAGCCAAACACACCCATGGACGCCAAGTGATACAGAATGAGCAGTGAAAACCTCCGTCAGACTGATTTAAGATGAAGCAAAGAGACAAGCAATCCTCCCCCCCCCTTCTTGCATTCTTTTGAGCATAGCATGCACTACGTAGGTTTTACAAAGCCTTTATGTTGTGAACATGCATTATGTATGAGACACCAATTTGAGATATTTGGACATGCCTGATTTTACACAGATGATTGATTCTGTTTGAAGTAGGACACACTTTCAGTTACACAATTCAGTAAACCGAGATCAGACCCCCCCAGTTGGCATAAAAACCAACAAAAACTTTGCCTCATCAAATCCGTTCTGTTAAGAAAAACAAATATTACACCACTCTCCGAGTCGCTGGATTAGATCAATTCCAGCTCAATGCTAAGAGTACAGGTTGTTCATTTTCTAGGAAGCGTAGCAATAATGTTCCTGTGCTCCATCTGAGGTGTAACCTTTACCCAGGTGACACTTTATCCATCGTTACAGAGCAGCCAGCTGGTTCTCAGAAGTCGGATTCACACAAACCCAGGCTAATTTTACCCCCTGCTCAGGTGAAAATACCTCATCTGTGTTGAGCTTTAAAAAGCCCCACTTTTCACTACCATGAAGTGCTTCAGAGGGGGAAGGAAAAAAAAAAGAAATTGCAAACAAGTGTGCCTTGTGCATTGTTTATACTGGAGATGTATTCCAGTTATACTATACGCTGAAGTGTGCCTGTGCGAGGCGTAGCTCTAAAAACCAAGCTAAGGATGGGAGCAGGATTGTGTTGCTTCCTAGAAACTAGAGGGGACCTGATAGCGTGGTCCCTCATGCCACACAGATTAAATGACGGCTATTAAAAAAAAAAAGCCTGAGATGTTTTGGCTCATCTTCTCTGAAGTGCTACTTCCTAGACTAGCGACCATCACGACTAAGATGAATAAAAGACACATATGACTGGAACCACTACAAGCTCTTTCACATACACAGGCCTCTCATACCACATATGTGTCTTTCTAGATCAAATTACTTTATTGCCTTCAGGCGAGCAAATATGAGCAGACGCTGGTGTCTTAATGTTGTTGAGCCTTCAAAGTGGAGCGCAAACTATTTTACATGCACCTTGTTCAGCCTTCTAATACACTGACGAGTCATTTTCATTCCCCTGGGTCCATTCAAAGACCACAACTCTGCCAGTCAGTCACTGAAGTTGCTCATGAAAACGTATCGATATTAACTGGGGCGATCATGCCTTTCAATTAGTTGAATAAATCTTATAATTCAACTTCCTGTTAGCAGTTTTTTTTTTTAAAAACAGGATTTCACAAGATGAACTTTTAATGCCACTCTGAATTTCCCAATAAGGAGGGAAAGTAATCTCATCGCCCCCTACTGGATGCATTCCAACCTCTATGGCAAAATGAATGGGAACATCTAAAAAAAAATTACATTTCAGGTTACACTTCAAAGTTAAGACAATGGCTTCCATATGTTGTGCATGTCTGGCAGCTCTATCTATCCTGGTGATCATACTTTATTTTTTCCACCGATTTTAATTGTTTTGAATGTTTTTAATAAGCTGATCAAAACTACACGGACCCAACGTTGCGTACGTGATGTCACCGCAAGTCTAGCGCCTTTCCAAATCTGTAGCAGGTAGCAGCCGGCGAGTAGCCTACATCAACATGCCGATTTGTTTAGCGTGGTTGGCGGAGTATTTCTGTACCAATAAGAAATGCATCCCTCGTGGAGATAACCATTACAGATCAGGGCATGTAGTTAACTGCCGGTGGTTGCAGTCTGGCGCAAAACGTAGCATGATCAAAATACACAGATCTTCCCGGTCGTGGGATAATTAAGCCTACTGCTGACATAATACGAGCGACTCTAACTAGACAGTTTGGTTGTAGTCCGTTTCTGACAGGTTTGGCGCAATTTCGATCTTTTAAAAGACAACGAAATTTCACCTGATACTTTCACAGTTAGTACATAATCAACATATACAACATATTTTTGGGGGTGTACAAGTTCCACGTCATAACTTTGTGGGGGAAAAAAAAAAAAGTCTATGGGATTTTTCAATCGTATGACTCTCGGCTTAGGAACGCTACCACTAGGATCGCTGCATTTCACTTTTCCTCCCCATTTTTTTTTTTTTGCGCCACCTGGTTCCAAAAACTCCCTACAGAAAAAGGGTGCCTGTCTTCTTAAGGAGAGAGGGGTGGGGAAGAGAAGAACACAGTGCTCAAGCAACCAACATGCGAGCTCTGCTTCACCCCACCAATAAGAGTAGCTGCTCCGATTCTGGTTACCAGGGTAACAGGGAGGCGGAATAAGGGGGCCTCAAGAGCGAGTTGACACAAGCCCGAGGCAGTTCTCTCATTTCAGTCCCACAAGGATCAAGGAGAGGAGGGCTGTGTTTGGGGAAGTTGCGGCGTTAAGCGGCCACGGTGTGTCGTCTGGATCAGACTGTCTGGCTGGACTAAAGATAGCCAGCTGAGAAGTAAAATTAGGGAGTCTAATCGTGTTACAGGCTTTGCCATAAAGACAAATATAAAGGAGTTATAAAGCTTGGTGTTACGGTAACGATTTTATCACCGTACAAAAAAGCTCATACTTCTTGAGCCGAGTCATGCTTGAATCGAACAGAGGGCCATGTGAGAAAAAAAAAAAAAGTCAGATCTGAGCAATCAAGATTCAACTGCGTTAAAAAGCCACTGGAGACATTTACAATTGACACCATGTTATATGGAATGCAATCTTACAAATACACAGGAGTAGGAGGAACAGGAGGCACACTATATTTATTGCATTGGGACGGGGATTCTGTGGAACCCAGCATGACAAAGACAGGATTTTTTTTTTCTTCTTCTTGCTGGTGTGACTGCGCACTCGGGAGCTTATGAGACAAACACAGACAACACTTTGTGATGTGTTTATTTATGAAAAGGTGACAGTACTTGAATTTTGACCTCTGGGTTTGTTTTCAGGGTTCAACACCAGAGCCTTGTGTTTGTTTAAAAAAAAAAATTAACAGTTCTGGTTAGGCCAAACCCACCGAGGTTAAATCTGAAAACAGATATCTGGAACAGTAGACATAATACCAGTATGTTAGACCCCTGAAAGAAGTTACAGTTTCACAAAGAATAATATTTTCCATCATGGCCTACAACGTCTTGTGATCATGTGAAGCTTGCATACATATAAGACTATTACATGCCATCAAACTCCTTGCCAAAAAATAAAAAGAACCCTGAAAACTCTTTGTGCAGTCCTTCTTTTACCCATCTCAGTCCCTCTCCCCAATGTGTTGCTAATCTGTCCATCAGACATGCTCAGCCTCCAGTAAGAAGATTTGCCAATTCAGCCCTGCATCTCTGGAGGCAGTCGGTAATGAAAGGCACATGTGTGCGCTCTCACGCACATGACCGCTTAAACACAAGCGTTTTACTGCAGCTCCCAAAACCACGGCTGTTACAAAATAAAAAAAATAAAATAAATTAAACACACCCCCATCCTGAAATTCTGCCATCACACCCTTTGTTTTACTGCTGTTTGTTACTAATTTAACTCGGGCTGAAAAACGACGACGTGTTACAGCATGATAAATGAATTGGCAGGTTTGAGAAATCCAGCACAAAAAAAAAGGGCTAAATTGTGTCACCTAAATAAATAAATAAATAAATAAATCTGATGCTTCATGAAAGTTCAAACTTGTCTTGGATGGAAAGCAGGTTTGTAGCCGAGAGCACACGGCTCAATTTCTTCTTCCTCGCACAAGTGCAACTGCACTAGTTAACTGCACAAAGCTAAATCTGTCTACTAGGGCACAAGCTGGCCAGTCTCGCCAACATCATTACCACCACAACTGCTGCTCCAACCACCAGCTCTTATAACAGGGAGAGGGCCGTCTTCTTGGCCAGCCCGAGCATGTGTCAGGGCTGTTTTTCCCCCCTTCTCTCTCTCTCTCTCTCTCGGGTGGAGGCTGTATTGAGTGTTGTTAAACGTATAGATCTATTTTGCCATGCTCTGGGAAAGCAGGAGGAACGTAGAACCCCCAGCTGCTCACTCCTGGGCTCAGGGGAAAGTGCACATTCTTTGTGAAGCCCAGTAACAATTCTCCCTCAGTGAGCGGTTACACACAGCAGATGTTCAGCAGCGTGCTAAAGAGGCCCTTGAAAAGGAGAGCGCTACATTATCTCAAACTCCAGCTATGCAACATGTACTCGTCTGCTGTTCCTTTGGTTGCTCGTTCGTTCTTGTTCCAGCTTCCTTTTTTTTTTAAATAAATGTAATGACCAATACTCACTTCAACCATGACTAAAAGAGCTGCAGTTTGTCCAATGGTCAACGCCCCCCCCACACACACACACCTTTCCTTCTAAATTTTCACCATGTTTTCAGTGCAAGAAATACATTTCTCATGAACGGAATGAGTGCACACGCACACAGCTTTTACCTTCGAAATAAAAGACGCATTGATAAAGATTAAACTACAAGGAAAGAAACTTGGATCAAGCACCCTCATGTATTCTGCCTTGAGGCATCCAATCTGCGATCTACTTAAAGCTGGGAGATTAAAGCGCTGCACGGAGACATTATGGTTACTATTTTAAGAGGACACAGAAAAAAAGTGCTTAATTTCTTTGTGAGCACGTACAACCTACCTGCATAGACTTGCTATTTCAGCAAAGCAGAAGTTTCATGTCTATTTTTTTTTGGTTTTGTTTTGAGAGGCATCACAAAGACGGCTACAACTTTGTCCAACTTCCTTCTCTTTTTTTTTTTAATGAAGTGCATTTTGGATTTTACTTCATAGAAATTCTGCTTCAAAATGAAACAAGAAATGTTTAAAACCTACAGAATGGGAAGTAGGTTGGAGCCCTTATTTGCCTTAAAGTTAAATGAGCATTCAGCCCAAGCTGAAAATCCCATAAACGTCACAACCATCAGATTATATTTCCCAACTCCATCCCCCCAATTTGTATTTAAGTTCAGCTCAACTGTGTCCAACCAGACTCGATTAGTCATCAAGTTCCTTCATGCAAAAATGATGTCAAGGAGACTTTAAAGGACACCTCATGATTGCATTTAATCTCTCCAAGTATTTAACAAACTAAATTACAGACGAAATGACTAAAGCGCCACCGCATCGTTCTCTTTAGGGAAAGATAACATGGATAAAACTCGCTTCAAAAATGGTGCCACTATTAGTATGATTTCGGCATTGTGTGTCCTGTAGGAAAGCGTTAAGCAAAATGAAAAAAAAGGGACCAACATATCCATGAAAGACATTTTTTAAAAATAATCACAAAATTAACAAGCAAGTCATCTAACCAGAAATCACCGTCTTTAAGGATGGACAAGGCAGCATGGTGGTGCAGTGGTTAGCTCGGTCACCTCACAGCAAGAAGGTTCTTGGTTCGAGCCCAGTGGCTGACAGGGGCCTTTGTGTCTGCATGGGTTTCCTTTGGGCGCTCCGGTTTCCCCCACAGTCCAAAGATATGCAGTTAAGTTAACTGGCTACTCCAAATTGTCCATAGGTGTTCATGTGAATGGTTGAGAGGAGAAAACCTCTAATAATCCAGCAGAAGGCAACGGGAAACCACTACAGTAACGTAGGAGCTCGGACGGACCTGCCATCAGGCAGAACACTAAAGTAGTATGGACGAGAACAGACGCAATTAATCAACAACGTGCTTTTTATTAAATATCCACATTTCATCGAAAAAAAAAAAATCACTTCCTGTGAACATGAGCTTAGCCTGATCACTACGTAGCTTAGATTATTGCCACATCTGTGTCAAGAGTGTGAGCCGCGAGATTGAGAAAGTAGGTCAGTAAAGGAGCTTAGCCTGTGTCCATTAAAAGAGAAATGTAATATAATTAAGTGCTTCCATCGGAGGAGTGTCAGGCTCCAATCAGATCTGGTGTTGATTGAGGGGGAAAAACGGAGATCACGGACGATTTACTGCCAGTCAGCATGACTCGTGTCCGAATTCGCTCACTGCTTTACATCCCCTTTGATGTTACAGGATTTCTTCGTGGTTGGTCACTTATCACTTTTCTTTTTTCACAATCTTGTGGCTGCATCAGTTTTGGCTCTGACTGATTTCATAAGGGTCATGCTAACAGGTTTTCAGGTGGCGCCTTGTTGTTTTGTAATACAGGGTGCGTGCAAAAACCATAGAATGTATTTAACACTTAGACCTGGACCAGTATAATTCTTCTCTAATGAGATGCTGTAGAAAACGGTAGTGTGATATTAGGGCAACAGCACGAGTATCGACTTGTGTGGGAAACGTAGATGTGATAAAGAAATAGTTCAAATCGCCGTCTCACAACAAGTATACTATGCAGCTGAGAAAAACGTGTTTGGAAACCTGCCTTCTGGTCCAGAAATCTATGTTTGTATTGGCCCCTGGTCAGTCATAGACACAGCCCCCAACACCTTTCACATCCCCATGAATCATTATGAGAAGTTGGATGTTTATAGAGCTGTAACTTGGCTTTCAAACAGCTGAATATGCGTGCGTCACAGTAGTCCTTGCTAACAGTAACTAGTTAGCATGCCAAGTCTAGTTGAACCACTATATATTTTGGGGGAAGAGCTTTACATACGTGGATGGAAATGGGGCAGGCTCTACGAATTAAAAAAAAATAATTCAAATATTCAACTCCACTGTGAGTTACTTCTCACAAATCATCTTATCTAATGCACTTTTAAGTCCAGAATCAAGTGAGTTTTACTTTATATTAAATGACAAGCAATATTTCCTGAAAATTCATGGAAACGAGAAACACAACAGCATCACTTTATGAATTTCCATTTCACGCTTTTCACAAATATACTATTAAGAGCTGATCATATTCAGTTTCATCAGGTGGCCTCTCTTTACATACACAGAAGTTTTAAGATTTGCGACTGTTGACGGTGTGAAGGCATTAAAAGAAGCGAAAAGCTAAAAAGGTGACTGCAGATTGCATTTAAGAAAAGTAGAACAAGAAGGGAAGCTGTTAAAAAAAATAAAAATAAAAAGCGCTAATCTAATGCAAGGCAGGGCACACACTGATCCTCTCACTCCAGAGGCCACAAAAAGGAGCACATTTGTGTTTTTAAAAGCTTGGGAGCCAGAACGGGCTGGAATTCCACATCTGTTGCTCTCTGAAGTAAACCCATGTGGCTCTGAGAGAGAGAGGGAGAGAGATGGTGGAGCAAGAACCCACTAATGCAGCAAAGTTCCCATTTTCAACCCTTCCGTTCTTCCTCTACTCAAACGTTTCCCCTCAATCCCTCCCTCCCCCAGCTAGGCAGAGTCCCAGCTATATGATCAGAGTGTTAAAAGGAGGGAAGGGAGACGACAAAAAGGGAAAGAGAGCCAACAGGATCTGCCAGATCCTTCAGTGTCGGGTAATAAATTACAAGTGCTGTGAAGCAACAAGAATCCAGACCCCGGGCCCTAGAGCCTGTGCTCGGCCCACTCTCTCTGCCTCCTGCCCGGGCAGACAAAGAGACTTTACTTTTCCTGGTGCCACACTCAGTCTCACGCCAAGCTCTGAGGCTGTCACTCAACACTGCCAGGATTCATACGGACAACCATGGCAGACCTCATAAGAATTTCACAATCACAACCCAAGGCGACTTTGAGACCCCTGAAAAACCTGCAGCTGTGTCGAGGGCCAGGTTTAGTCAGATAGACAACACACACACTAAACCCTATAGCTCAAAACTGAGCACGTATATATAAATACACGTGCGCAGTGAACATTAAGCACTGAACTTCTATTTTGAAAAAATAACCACCTCCGTGCACTTGAACAAATGTACGACATGAACAAATGTACTTTAATATTAACCAGGTAACAATATTTATTAAAACAATTGTCTTTAATACAAGACATCAGTATTTCCAAGACTTACAGGTCAAAGATTTTGTCTTGTATTTGTTTTTTGATTCCATGTGCAGTATGGTCCAACTTTCAAATAAATAGATTTTATAATTCCCACCCACCAGACAGGTCACTCCCTGTCACATGACTGCTACCAGCCAGGGAGGGTGAAGGCCATCACATGCTTCCTCCGAGGCATGGCTGACCTCACCTTTCTGAACTGATGCTCAGGCAACATTAGTGGGTGGCATAACCCGTTCAGAAGAAGGTGCTATCCGCCAACTTTTGCATAGGTAGCGTCTCTGTGATTGACGGGGCGAGAGACTGACAGCACAGGCCGATTTTGCTCACTTGGTCCCCCGGCCACGGATGACCGTGGCGTCATCGGGATTCATCAGCAATCTCCGGATGAAACGATGAATGCTTTTTCTATTGTCACTTCGGAGCTGAAAAATATATCTTTATAAATTATAATCTTCACCCCAAATCAATATACATCCATCAGTGACATTAAGATTCAAACTCCCCAAAAAATTCATGTTTAAATAAACATACTTGTAAAGCACTAACTACAGTCATTTAAAGTAAACATAGCTAATAAATAAATATTTTATGAAACTATGGTCTACAAAATGGTAAGCACCATCTGCATCTCTTTACACAGCTGAACTGCCTTCATATGTTAGGATATGTTAAAAAAAAGTGCCATGCTGTACTAAAACAAAGATCAGTCTTCCACTATGGTGAAGTTTTGCTCATGTACATCCTTTAGACCTTATGCAGAAGTGTCCTAAACCACATACAGTCTTGCGCAGTATGACATTACTCAACTATATGTGATTTAAAGATATAAAGATTTCCGGTTAGAAAAACTTCCATTCCTTGGTATTAGATTGAAGGTCAGGAGCAAAAAAGGGGGCAGAAAAAAAAAAAGCAGCAAACACTCAGCATGTTTTGGCTGACTGACTAGATGTAGAATTATGTAAATTTCATTATTATTTTTTTTTTTCATAGAACCAGTCTGTTACAGTTGACAGCTTGTGCGCAAAAAAAAACAAACCAAAAACCCCTTCTTTCCATAAGGAGGTTGGAGGCTGGTACTCCTTCTGACTGATGAAGCCTCAAAACACCACATTTAAACCAAATATTTCCACCAACAAAATGGACCACACAGCATCAGGAAGCAGATGAGGACTCGTGGCATGCCAGTTTTACCACTCGTGATTACTGCAACCATATTTCACATATAACCTAATGTTCTGTGCGCTAATCGGAGCACATCCAGTCACTTCAGCACCATGGCAACAACGTTCGTCTCTAATCAGAGGCTAATGCAGCAAACGGAGGAAGAAAATCAGTGACGCACCATGCACAGCGCTGGTCCCGGTGCAACGTGTGTACTTTAATTTGTTCAATCTGTTGGAGTGGAAGCTGCAGTGGTCCCCGAGAACACTTTTAGAAACACTAACCACCGTTTCGAGTGCATGCAGAAGGTTGGTGTTCGTTGTGCTAATAATACATGCTACCTTGTTAATCAGTGATCAGCCTTAAGGAACTAAACCTCTACCAACATAACCACTGACAAAGGGAAGGGTACAAGGGCACTTTCTACTTCACAAAAGCATCAAAACTTGCCACTGAAATAATAGCAAAGAATCCAGGTACCAGGAAGAGCTGAAAGTATTTAGGGGGTGGGGCTAGCAGTAATGCTGGTTGCTGATTGATTGATTACATCATACAACCTGAAACACTGCGCACACACCAGCTGGTTTACTGCAACCTGTAAAGACTTCATGCAGAGTGGCCGTATTTACTTAAGCTGATTATTTTATTTTCATCCTATATTCTTTATCAACAGTTCATCTAGGTGTGGATATTCCATCTTGTTGACAAAACAGCAATATTAAAGGAATCCTACAGCGGATTGATTTTCAAACTTATTTTATGTAAAAGTAGTTGCAGATTTCAAAAATCTAACTTTCATTTTCAGAGACCAAAAGGTTTTCGAGAAAAATACATTTTTCTTCAAATACCGAATGGGCTTCCTGTAGTAGTGACGTATGCGATAACGGGTAGCGGTCGCTTGGATCAACTTCAGCTGTTTACATAGTAGTTTTGCTAGTTTTACAAGTATTTTTACTGAATTTATTAGTTTTTAAAATAAGTATGCCTCATTGTGTTGTACATAAATGCTATAATGATGCCAAGAAGAAAGACGAGAAGATATCTTTTCACCTGGCCAGAATCACCTGATTATTCGCAAGAAACGGATTCATGCCATTGGAAGGGCTCAAAACAACCTACCTGCAGTGCCCTACTTATGTTCCGATGGAATTAAAAGCAAGAGCAACATGGGCTTCTAGAATTAAAAGATGATGCCCTGCCAACAATATTTTCCCCCATCATTCAACTCCAAAAGTCGATGCAGTGTTGGGTGTCAGAGACAACATCGCAGAGGTTAGTTTCGACTTTGTTCTACCATGATTCTTTGTAGCACATTATCGAGGTCTTACTTGGTGAACAGTTATCGGTATTCTGATGTGTTGTAGGTTATTCAGTGTATCCTGGAAGAAAATACGGGTGACAAAGAAAACACTGACGCTGAAGAACAATCATTGACGGATCAAGAGATGAAACATTCGATTGAACTTCAGGTACATTCTACTATACTCTAGATAAGAGAATTGCTCAGAACATTTGCTGGCCACAACAGCAGCACGCTGAAACTTCTTTGGACACCATCTTCAGAGCGGAGCTCTTTGTCATTTTCTCTGCTGGAATCACTCTTGTAAGCCACCATTTCATCTTCGTGATATTCTGGTTCGAATTGGAATAGTAAAGCCATACTAAAAGGTAAACTTAGTAGAGATTTTGTACTAAACATACACTGAGGCAACTGAAGCTCTTCCAAGCGACCACTACCTGGTATCATCGCATAGCTCACTACCACAGAAACCGCATCTGGTATTCTATTTATGTATTTTTTTAAAAATGCATTTTTCTCGGAAACTATTTGGTCTCTGAAAATGAAAGCTTGATTTTTTTTAATCTACGACGAATTTTACATAAAATAAGTTTGAAAATCAACCTGCTGAAGGATCCCTTTAATCTAAGCACATCTTACATCCGTGGATGCTGTTGATTTTTACAGCTGTTACGGAGACTTTTATAATAGAAAAACAGAAGCCCCCCCCCCTCCAAAAACCCTCCACTTCCTTTAACACACATTTGGGCCATAATTTATTCCTAAATGTGCAGCCAGTCTCATGCTGCTGGAGGGGGCGATATGAATGCAGCTCTAAACAGACAGATCAGTAACCACTGTGCTCAACCACCTACGACTTCAGAAAGAGACTGTACCAGCTCACACAGCCTTCATTTGAAACTGGGCTCTGTGAAAAAACAAGCAGTCTGAAATGAGTGTAAGAATGCATCAAGTATAATCTCACGATTAAAAATTGCTGAAGTGGAATGGTACGAAAGAGGCTGCTTTGTCCAATTTGGGCCCGAATGCACTTCCGAAACTGACTTCAGAACATCGGATCATAATGATTAAGTAAGGGCGCTTTGGGCACACTGTTATAAATCAGTGATGGAGTGGTGTGATGCAGTCTGACAAATCAGAGTTACTGTTATCCTGAAGTTGACCTCCCTATTTCACCCAATAGGAGCTTGTTATTCCTCTTAAAGTTGTGCTTTTTATCCAACAACGACTTTTAGTAGTAAACAGTTGCTTCCCAACCTGTTTTTTTTCTCTCTCAATTTAAAAAACACTGGTGCTGACACTGGAGAGTCTTTCCATACATAATAAACGTATTAATAAATTGCCCGATCAGGTTCACTCACCAGCCCTGTGATGACCTGGCGACTTGTCCAGGGCGTACCCCGCCTTTCGCCCGTAGTCCGCTGGGATAGGCTCCGGCTTGCCTGCGACCCTGTAGAACAGGATAAAGCGGCTAGAGATAATGAGATGAGAGGTTCACTCACCTCCTTGCTCGGAGTCCGAGTCATTCCTGGCTGGTCCGGGTGCCACAGGAAGAGGCCTGGGAGGCCTTGGCTTCGGGGTTGGAGGAGATATCTTTTTCTTCCCAATGAACTCCACATAGGTACCAGGGAAGTCTCCCTTTTCCTGAGTCATCTCATTATACCCGGGCAGCCAGCCGATATCCTCCGGCCTCTCGGCCAGCCCTTCACTGTAGCCCAGTGCTAACAGGGAGCCTTTATTCACTATGAGTATGTCCCCGATGTGCAGGTCAATGTCCTCCTCTCTCTCCTTTTTATAATCATATAGTGCTCTGTACTGATATCCTTCTGCGCTCATCTTAGCAAACAAAAAAAAATTTCCCCCAAATAGCTAGGTTTTACACTTACACCCTACAATTACTTTTTTCCTTTACAAACCACTTGTAGTAGCAGCACCAGGATGTTTATCTGTGGTGCAGACTATTTCTCTGAATCCTATTGCTTTAATAAGATACCATGCTGCAGTCTTCCTTCTGCCGATCGTTTATGTGAAACTGATTCTCCAGTGATCTAGAGGAGCCTCATGGTGCTTCAGACATACTGTTTCCATTAGGTCTGCTCCAGAGTTTTGGCCAACTCAAACACCACCTGCAACACACATGAGCTCTTTTCTTAATATTGCATTTAACACATGATATCTGACAAACAGATGGGCGAAAAATTAAAGGAAAAACAAATATAGCATCGTAGTAAGATGTCAGGCCACTGTGAATCGCCAGAACAGCTTTGATGCACATTGATGTTCACGCTTCACGTCTCTGGAACTGTTCTTTGAAAAAGATATTCTCTCAATTTGTGTTTTGATAATGGTGGCATTCAATTAGATAGAGTTGCTACAAGTGGGAAGGACAAATCGATTTACAGCCTCATCAAAACATTTATACCGTTTTCACATTAGCGTTTTAATACGGTATTCGCTGCGCAGCGAGACTAGTTTCGCTCCTCGTTTGTCTTCACACTGCA
>JAPEKO010000021.1:10923574-10934173 GCA_027576075.1 Cathorops hypophthalmus
TAAGGTTACTAAAACCCAAAATTGAATAACACGTTAATTAAGAAATAAAGCAAGTTTAAAAATGACTTCCTTTCTCCTTTAAAAGGTAGTGGCAAAGAGGATTCAGCTTTGATTTAAAAGAACTGAAAGATGCAGGTACTTTGTACTGATTGATGTGGGAAATGTGCCCAGTATAATATGGATTTATCGCAAAATACATGTATATTTTTATTTTGAAAACCCACCAGCCAATTGATCTGGCACGTTTTAATTGCGCAACAGTAATGACGTAAATGGCTGCAGCAGAGTAGTCCAAGTGTTCTTAGATGAGCTCACTATAGAGTCCTTTATATAGTAATTCCCTGTATAGTGAGTAAGGGGTAGTGAACGAGTGTGATTTTGGACATGGAGAGGGTTTTAAACTATACATGAGCCATAACTAATGCAGAAATTTTCCTGCTTTTAGGTGTCCATGAAGAACTATAGCATCATGTGACCTCACAGAAGGTGGTCACTGTGGTTATACCAGCTAAGTGACAGTCTAACTTGCTGTGCGGCAGCTTGAGTGCCATAACACGCAACCCATCTAAAATGGGAAAGAGCTGTTGTGCGATTGACTGCAAAAACAGATTCCGCAAGAACTCTGAGCTGTCGTTTTACAGACTGCCAAAAGACAAAGAAAAGAGAAACCAGTGGATCCGTGCACTTCGCAGGAAGAACTGGAATCCAGGCACCGAAGTGCGGCTTTGCAGCTGCCATTTTGTATCAGGTATGTTGGGTTTTTGGCAAAAAATTAATAAATTGTACACTGTATTGACTCAATGAAATTAGCTTGTTTACCAAATATGGCTAATTCACGGAAAATAAAATGTAGTACAAAACATGGACCTGTGATTCTGTGAAAGATGTATTTAGTTAAAATGGAATGGTCAGTTAATAAAGTGAACCTACAAGTAAGATTATAATGAACTTCAGTAGTCCAAACATTTTGTTTTAGGCTTCTTAAACTCAATTTTAAAAGAAATTTCAGCCTGGCATCTTGGATGGAACCATTTCCTACAAACACAAATCTGCATTCTGGTGTCTGACATGTGCAGGAAAATTTTATTTCATAATTAAATTCCATAGCTTCATCTCACTTATTTTCATGGAAAATATAATACAAAGCACGGATCTTTTTATTCATGGATGTGATTTTTCCGTGAAATATAGAAATTGTTTACTTTTAATTTTAGTACTTAATTTTAACATACAAATTCAATCTCTGGGTGAAATATGTAAACTTCACCCCACCACTTGGGGGGGAAAAATGGCATTTTAGAGTTCTGTGTAGTCTATTAGATGTTTTACATCTGTTATCGAAAAACCCTGCTGCTGATTGTGTATTGGCTCAACTTTAGCTTGCTATTCTACCTCCATCATGCAGTTACCATCGGCAGATAACGTCACCATGGAGATAATCTTCCTGATGTGTCAATGTTCCGCAGCATGTGACGCATCATCCGTCTGAAATCGGTGACAATCCGTAAATTGCGAGGATCTGTGATGCATCTGTAAAATCTGTGACCACTCCATTGTGCATTTATTTCTGTGATTCGTCCATATTTTGTCAACCACTGTGAAATTAAATACTTAGTCTTTCATTTATATTGGGCATATCAGATAAATTCAATCCAAATTGCTTGAAATGGTTCTCATTGAATTCAGAATTGAATGCAGAACATCATTCTTGCAGAATTAAAATGTTTATCCGTTCTTGAGATTACAAATCAAAGATTGAGGGGGAGGCTTAATTTTTTAGCAAACTGCTGTAATCTGTATGAGGATCACATGGTCCAAAACCGGCCTCATTTAACTTTTTTTTTCTATTTTGAAATTTGCATGGAAATTGGCAGGCATGTAGATGGTCGTATACTGAATACAAAGTGTGAAATTAGTAAAAACAAATTATTCAGGTTGGTATTTAGTGTTAATTATGCTAATTGTATCCCTGTATGACATAGGGGGATACTATGGATTTGCGTCAATTGCGCGTCTGCTGCAGCGTCCGCAGACGCTTGTAAATGCTCTAAAACTTGCAAGTCTTATTTGATTTTCTTTCATACTTTCACAGCAGTTATATGGGTTAGGGCTCAACACCTATCAGTGATGTCTTGATTCTCGACTCTGATGGGCATTTTTGTGCAAAAATGTTTTGTCCAGGTGGGGTTTTGTCAATTTACCTTCAAAATGACAGGGTGTACGGGGGATGCACTTGCCATTGCACTGTGCAATGGTTAAGCCTAGTTGAGTAAGTGTTAAATTGGTATGCTCAAATTACTTCTAATTCCCTCCGCTCTGTAGACCTTTGCCTTAAAAGTAGGGCCTACTAGTGTCTTATATGAAATATAAATATTCCCAGCTTTCAAGGCGAACCTCAAACTGTGAGCCACATCCAGTAAACAACTCCAATTAATTGAACTGAAATTGACTTGTATTTCTGACTTCCAGGTTTTTTTTAAAGATCATTCCAATCATGAAGATCTCAATATTTTTCATCAAAACAACTAGTTATATTCTCAAATGGTCATTTACATGACTGAGTTGAAAAAAATAAGTAGGTAAAGCTCAAACTCCAGTCTCCTGTGAATCATAACATCAACTAGTTGATGGAAAATTTTTCTGAATATTTCATCAGAAACAGTGAGTGAGAGAACATCACTAATTTATTTGATATTCATGAATAATCCAGTCAGAAACTGATGGAGAGCCTGACTACTTTCTCGTGTCTCAAAAAACACCAGTTTCCCCAATGTCCTGCAAGCAGGAGTGTGCTCTGTTATACCACCTTCAACCTGCTTTTACTCCCAGACTACTGAGCCGATCATAATGAGATTTCTTTGGAAAGCAGAGAAGCTTTTCAATGATGGTATTCAAGAATTAAGCAATGACAGGTTTGGAAACTTGGATGAGCATCTGCATAGATAATCTTTACAGCACAGCCATTGAGCGTCTGATATGCCTATTTACACTAAAGCTTGACATTTATGGGGGGAAAGTCCATTATGATGAGCCTTATGTTCTACAGACAAGGCCAGTATTGTTCATACCCCCAGTTGGTACATGTATCAAGTGTTGTAAGGGATGAAACTGTAGATTTCTTCTGGAGAGATGTAAATGAGTACTACATGACTAATAATAAAACTTTGTTTTAGGGAAGAAGAGTGATGATCCCCTACACCCTGACTATGTGCCAAGTTTGTTTAGTTTCACATCCACCACTGCTCGAACTCAGGCCATCAACAACCTGGAAGGATATCTACGAGCTCAAGAAGTTTCAGAGAAAAACACAAATAGAGAGCTAGCTGCTACAGCTCTTCTGAACCTGCATCAAATTAAAGAAGAGGAAGTAGAAGGTCTGCATCAAGTCAAAGAGGAAGAGATTCTGCATCAAGTCAAAGAGGAAGAGATTCTGCATCAAGTCAAAGAGACTCTGCATCAAGTTAAAATTGAGGTTGAGGCTCTGCAGGATGTCGAAGAGCCTGAGACCATGTGTTGTATCAAAGAAGAGGTACTGAATGTTGAATTTCAAGACACTGAGGTCCAGACTGAGGAGACACACAATGACATCGCCTCATTACATCAACAGATTAAGTCTTTAAACACTGAATGTCAGTCACTGCGGAATAAAATTCACAAACTAGAAAGTGACTTGAAACGTCGTACTCTCGACACGTCACAATTTGATGATAGTAAAATGAAAACTTTCACAGGCTTACCCAATTTACAGACCTTCATGTTATTATTCAGTTACGTCTCCTCACTTCATCCTGATACTGAAAAACAGCCGCTCAAGCCGACTCAGCAGCTACTACTTACGCTGATGAAGCTGCGCCACAACCTATCAGAGAAATTTTTAGGCCAGCTCTTTGCAGTTCATCGAACAACAGTATTCAGAATCTTTCGCCGTTGGACACGGCTCATGGCAAGCAAGCTCCCGGAGGCGGAGTTTCCCTTGCTGAAAGCAGCCATCTTGCAGCATGTTTCACCAAGCAGTCCGACTGATGAGGCGTAATCCAGTGGGAAAGTGATATCTGTGCAAACCCTTTACAAAACTGTTTGATCCTTTAACAAGATCAGCCGGAGGGTGTCCCGTTGTAGATGGTGACTGGACTTTCACAGAAATGGGGACTTTAATTGAAATCCGACTGTACATAACAGATTTGGTGCCTTTCCTTTTCCTAACGGTGGTGGGTTTCCCAAAAGCCTCTTAACACTAAGAGCATCTCAACTGAGTGTGTTCATTGTACTCTACCATTTTAACAATCTTTGTGCATGATGTTTTTGGGAAACACTGCAGTGTTCTGTAGTAATTAACATGTGCGCACGTTTCTCAGGATACGCAAAAGGGAAACGATGGTATGTACAGTGTACATTGGTCAATAAAGATATTTTTGTTAACTTGTCTTTCTGCTTTTCAAATTTCCTCTTGTATTTATCTTGTGAATTCCCACCTAGTGAAAATCTCGTCACTTTAAAGATGGATGTACAGTAGTTGTGTGAGGAAGATTTTTCTTTGCCTTGTAAGCAAAGACCCTGAAGTCCATTCTCAATACAGTGATTTCATTTTAAGCTTTTGGAGTTTTTTCGTAAAACCAGTGACATCAATGTAAATTTTGATTGATAAAATGTTCTGTACAATAAAACTGAACTTTAAGTCTATAGACTGTTTAGTCATTATACATTGAATGAGAAGCAATGCATCAAACAATTTTTTTTTTTTTGGGGGGGGGAGGTGTACTAGGTCAGAATAAACAGGGTTTCCTTTGCATTTGGATCTTCCGTGTGTGGGGGGTGGGGTTTATTTGGTGGTGGTAAAGCTGTTGCAAAGCAGGGGTTCTTCACAGTAAGGGATAGTTATTCGGGTAAATTTTCGTTTGAATTTTCTCGTTTTTGTCGCCCTCTTGAGGCTTTTAAAGGTAGTGCACGCTGTTCAATTGAATTGTTAAAGGAGACCTGAAGTCATTTTTAAACTTGGTGTATTAACGTGTTAATTACGCTTTAGTAACCTCATATTGTGACTTGTATTGGCAACTAATTGCAATTATTCAAATACTTATCAGTCTATTTGAATTTAGTTTGTTCGGTCCACAGCAGGTGCACGATCTTCATGAGGCTTGTGCAAGACTTCGAAGTGTGAATTGTCAGCCAGGTGTCAGTGCTACCATTTTTAAAACTTTTCAAACTAAATATTGCACAAAAAAAAGTTTAAATGGTGATTACTGTGTACTTTTTTCAAACTGAGTTTGCTATCGAGAAACAACTTCCAGCTTGATTATGTAAGTATTTGAAAGAAGGCCCCCGCGTCTTTTGACAATGTTGGCAGATGTCGGTCACTTTATCCGCTGTACGTTTTACTTCCGTCCTACTATGTTTCACACAGGTCCCAGCGAATCTTGTTTAGGGCCATTGCTTTGACATATGGACTGATATATTAGAGCATGTTTCAAACATAACTTACTCTAGCAGCGACAAAATAGCGATCAAAAATGCATTTCTATATTTAATAAAATGAGAGAATTTTGATTTTTTTTTTTTAAATTGCCTTCAGTTCTCCTTTAATGTGTGAAGTGGGGCATCAAATGACTGCAGGATAAGTATGGTGGCCATCTTGTATACCTGTAATTAACAGCAAATGTAAGACCTGTGAGTCTGCATTGTAACTTTTTTTTTGGTACAGTAAATCAGTGTAGGCTTGACTGTGACACATTGGTTTATCCTTATACCTTGTCCATTTCCACCTGTCCCTCTCTATAACCAAACTTTTGCACTCAACTGTATAATTTGGTTGAATATTGAGACGGAGTACTTCAATTTGACCTTAGTTGAGATTTAAATTACATTATGGGCATTTAGTAGATGCTCTTATCCAGATGCACAACATAGCCAGAGCAGTTGGGGGGTCGGTGCCTTGCTCAAGGGCACTTCAGCCATTCGTGCTGGTTCAGGGAATCAAACTGGTGGTGACCTTTTGGTCCCAAAGCTGCTTCTCTAATCATTAGGCCATGGATTCCCTATAATGCCAGCTGTGTGTATGTGTGTGTATGTGTATATATATATATATAAGCTTCCTTATCCTTTTATAGTTCTGTACATTGCCATCTCATTAAACACGCTGATCTGACTCCACTGCCTATTCCAGTTCCTGCTATCGGGCCTGGATCCACCATGACCCTCACCTACTAAAGATAAAGAAATGAATGGATTTCCTCCTTGTTTTAGTGCACTGTACAGGTCTTGTCATGGAGATGTGTTTGAATAAAGAATGGGCTCATAGTTTATCAAGACCTTTCAAAATGACCTGGATGACCAAAAGCCTTCTAGCCTAGGACATGGCTTAGACATGTATGCACATAATTTAGGAGAGGATAACTCAACTGTTATAGGTTAATTTGAACCCAAGGAACAATTTGGGATTTGTGCCAAAATTGCTATTTGGGGCAAACAGGCCAAAAATTATCAATCCAAGATGGCCACCAGTATTACGGTATTATGTTACTCATGTTCCTGACCATGGTTTATGCGACAAACAGTAATGATGTTAAAAGTTGTATTGTTGGCTGTTAAAACATTTAGGCTCTCAAGATATTGCTGCCTACTAAAGTAATAAGTTTTGTTTAGTATTTTTCACTTTAACCCCTTCAATGCCCTTGGATGAGTCATGTACATCATTTGACCGCTGTGCCTTATGACAGAAGAATGAATGTTTTACGCATTGACTGTAATTCATATGTGCCACTATGAAGTAAAAGTAACGTGCCACGTAAGGTACATAAAAGGCGGCGTTTATGACGAGTAGCGTACGTCATAAGGCACAGCGGTAAAAGATTTCATGACGTATGTGACTCGTCCAAGGGCATGGAAGGGGTTAACATTCCATTGATAATAGTATGATTAATATAAAGAAATTGTATTTTCAATCAAATTCTTGCTTTCTTATACTCTCCTCAGTTATGTGCATAGGTCGTCCAATTCCATGATTTCATGTTTTCTGTGAAACTGCAATTTTGGCCAATTTTTTTTTTTTTTAATCTTGCCCTTGACCATAGCTTGTTCCCTTTTCCTTCAATCATGAAAATGTCACTGATAGGTTCCCCATACCCCAAAAAATGAGATGTTGCATATACGTTCTGTGACGACTGGTTCAAAAATGTATATTTTCAATATGGCTACCAGCAGCCATCGCCATCTTGGATTGATAATTTTCAGCCTGTTCACCCCGGATAGCGATTTTGGCACACATCCCAAGTTGTTCCTTGGGTTCAAATTAGCCTATAACATTTGAGTTGTCCTCTCCTAAATTATGTCCATACATGCCTACGCCAAGTCCTCTACTATTCACAATCAATGGCAAAACAAACAAAAACAAATTTTTATAAAGTTCATAATTTAATAGAGTTTGACATAGAGCAAAATCCTGTTAGCTCAATCACTTTTCTATCAGATGAATACTGTACAAACATCCTCACTCCCACGTTTGAGTGTCGACTAAAAGTTTCATCTTGTACAATCTCTATCATGTATGGACTGGAGAACCTTTTAAAAGCAAAGAAAGCCAGGAACAGAGAAACCCAACTTAAGAAAGGATTGACTGCACTAGAACAGGTTTCACTCTGATGTACAGGAAAGCTTTACATTCAGGTTCCTTTACCTAAAATTATTTACTACATTAGTTAACGTCATCACAGATTCAAATCTGATTGGTCAGAAGTATTGGACATTAAACCTAACCAGCATCATGTCTCATTCATGAACCAGTTCATTGTAATAAATGAATTCGAACTGCTAAGGAATAAAAAAATACTGTTATTGGTTATGGAGAGTTACTGTATATTGAGTTATCAGTTTAACGACTACACCATGCCCCGAAGGTGTTCTATTCCCTCCGTAATACACCATCATACACTGCTTTATTCAATCCATAACTAAAAAAAAAAAATCCACAGAAATCATCACAAATTAAATTACAGCATCCTAAACTTCTCCACGAGTGATTATTGAAACTACTTTATCCATAAACAACTCCAAACGTTCATTACTGGTTCACATTTTTTTTTTTAATTAAAAGGCTTTAATTTTACTCATCAATGATGTGTATATTGGTTGTTAATGCAGGTGTTTGTGTTTTTGGTTCATTTAAAAAAAAAAATCAAAATCAATGAACTGCATATCAGTGTCATTTTTTTTTTTTGGTTTTGTTAACCAACATGTTAAATAATATCAGATCAGAGAACCTTAATGTAAAGCACAATCAGGTATACATACAAAATTCCAAAAGCAAAACCCCAATGACCTTCAGTTTAAAGACCAGGGGGTGGGTTTCCCAAAAGCCTCTTAACGCTAAGAGCATCTTAACTCGTAGAGAGAGAGAGTGTTCAGTGTGCTGCTCGCTCTCCCATTTAACGATCTTAGTGCTACGGTGCTTTTCGGAAACCCATCCCAACTCTGTGGATTGTATTTGGATTAAAATTGGAATCTGAAAACACTTTACAGAATAAACTGTATATTTAGGAAAATATAGATTGAACACCTTGACAGATTGGACAACGCTTAACCAGATTAGTTAGTCAGATCGTGGCTCTGTGCCATTGTAACCCACACGTCCTTCAAAAATATGGTATGAACCATATTAAGGATTTCACATGTACACACACACACACACACACACACACTGCAATGTCTCATCCATTTCTTTCCATTTGGAGCTGCAATGCACAGCTTTGCTATCCGATACCATGGAATCCAATGCAAATGCTTAAATTCGAACCCAATTATACAGATTAGACATACTGCTTCCTCACCGAAAGTACTGTACACACACACACAGTAATGCATTCACACAGACATGAATGCACTGCAAAGTGTTAAATATGGTCTAATATTCAGAGTTCCTTCCAGATGTTAAGTCTTTTTTTTTTTTTTGCAAGTGGTAAGATTAAGGAGGAGACTTTAACAGGAAGAAAAGTGACTGGATCATCATCATCATCACAATGACGACAGGCATTTACATGTTGGTCCCGGCCCTCAGGAGAGTCCCACCACATTTCCTGCTTGCTTTCTTCTACAGGAGCTGTACACTGTTCACATGTTGCCCACTCTGATGTTAGGGTTGAGCATGGGGTTCAGGTTGGGGTCTTCATCAGCAGAAGCCCGGCCCAGCTTGGCCATGATGATGATGAGGGTGAAGAAGCCGAGCACTCCCAGGATTAGGAGCATGAAGATTCTCTGCTTTAGTGTGAATGTCCTTCTCTTCGGGCCCAAGCGGTTCCTGGCAGGAACAACAAAACTATAAACAAGTGTTGCCAGGCAAAACAAACCTTGCCCGGTAGCATTTACGATGAAGATCAAGGAAGATATCACAAAGAAATGATTCGGACCTTTTTGGTGACCTTGTGTGTGAACATACTTGGCCAATAAACATGGCTCCGAGTCTCTGCTGCTCTCAGCCAATCCGAACATGCCGTACTGTGTGATTATTACACTCTTACAGCACAATGACACAGTGGCTACCACCTCGATATGACACAGTAGCCACAAAAACCTTGACCAGATGACCCCCAAAATATTGGCGGTTCTATTTGAGACCAATGCTCATCTATCCTGAAAGTTTCATTAAGATTGGTCCAGCCGGTTTCCCGTAACATCATTAACAAAAAACAAATGTAACCCAAAACAATACCTCACCCCCTGGTGAACTCCGTCCCAGGCGAAGTAATAACACGTAGAAAAAGAGGTGGCTTTAACGCAGTGTTTCTTAACCACTGGTAATGGGCCGCGATTCCCCCCCCCCAAGTTGAAGCTAATTTTTACCCGCAATATGATACAATTGCTGGGTTGCGTCCGATGTCACATCTGCCTCATTAAGCTACATACACTACAGTTCGCGATGCTTTGTGATGGGTTATTGATGAAAATGAGACATTTTGGTGGCGATATACATGTGAGCTAAAAGTTACGGTGAACTCTAGACTGTCATGCCTTTGCGCACTCGAGTCTGGCGCAGCCCGAGCGGCTTGGGACCCGGTCATTATGGGAAACACCTGATACGGATTTGAGCGTCATCAGCACGCACAGATACAGAAGCTGTTTTCACAGAGGCTTATCATTATCACGGTCACGTTTGTTTCTAGCCATGTTTATAACACCGTTTAAATACTCTGCTTTATGATTCTGCTTTCTGTTTTGCTTCCGTTTTTGTAAATAACCACTCTTTCTGCGCTTAGATCCATCTACCGCCGTCTATTTTGTGTCCTGATCCGCACATCTTTAACCCAGCCACAAATAAAAAGTTGTACGCCTTTGTACTCTTCCAGGTTTTCATCTGGGTGTCCGTGTAGAACGATGCCCACAGCGCCAGGTAGTTCTGAGATGTCAGAGAACTTGGCGGATGGATAATTTTCCAACTCGTGGGGAAAATCCTTCTTTGTTGGTGTGTAAGGATCTAATCCCATTGAGTGGTTTCTGTATCCACTTCTTTTGAGTGTACTTCTTCATTTTAATAACTTGCTTGTTTGCTGAACACAAACATGGCGATAAGTTCTTGTGTTAATGGACCAGACTCCACTTTTGGATCATTAATCC
>JAPEKO010000021.1:14549559-14562095 GCA_027576075.1 Cathorops hypophthalmus
TAGAATTTCCCCCCTGGAAAAGACATTATGGTACCCAATGAATTGATACGAATCTACACAAGAATAGAAGTGAATTTACAATATGAGGTATGTTATTGATATAGTTTCATTCTTCAAGTGAACCCTTATCAGTTAAAAGGTAAATCAGTTCATATTGTATTATTTCAACATAACAGTTCAAATTAAATGGCATGGTCGAGAAAATATTTGCTTTTGGAGATGCTTCAAATCTATCAATATACACAAAATCAGCCTCTGGGCCCCCCAGACCCCCTGCTAAAATTGTTTCCTCGGATTTTATCATTTCTATTTCACAGCCTTATTGAATTACAAATACTGCAACTGATCAAAAGAGAGTCCAGAGAGAAGTAATAGCTGAGGGAATGTTTTAATGGTAGACCAGTTCCACAAAAACACTGTTTGTACTGTCAATGTTCGGTCTGGGCTTCCAACTCGTTCACACATTTTGATCAGTTTAATCCAATTTTTATTTTTTTCCTGTGCTGTCATACTTGATTGCTTGTAACATGTAATAAAATA
Organism: Cathorops hypophthalmus; assembly: GCA_027576075.1. Classification (NCBI taxonomy): domain Eukaryota; kingdom Metazoa; phylum Chordata; class Actinopteri; order Siluriformes; family Ariidae; genus Cathorops; species Cathorops hypophthalmus. The sequence continues at coordinate 14,550,100 of JAPEKO010000021.1, forward strand.
ATTTTCCTTTTTGTTTTAAAACATACTTTGGTGAAAACTTCCTCCACAAAATTTTCCACAAATTTTATATACATATCAAACCTCTTGAAGTTGGTTTAGTTTGTACCTGCCAGATCCTAACATGCGGAACCTTCTCCTCGATCAACAGTGAGACGCTTCATAAACATGGGCATGGTTTTCAAACATTTCTATTCCTAACCAAAATCCAAAACATACATGTACATCTAAAAGATGACAATCAGCTAAAAAAAATTTTTTAAATGTATCAAAGCAGCCATTTTGTTTGGAAAAGAAGTAGGTGGGTGTACTGTATGTGGCTTCAGGTGGCACGGTGAATCCTGGATGAGACCCTAATACTGATGTTAAGGGAACACCATTGTCAGTCAGTCTTAACTGAGCGTCAGGAAGGCTTGCTAAACTCTTGCCTCTCTTTGCATAAGCCATGGCTGCACGGTTGGTCTAATCTACTGAAGGACAAAACAGAAGGCACTTTTATTGAAGTATTAAACTGGATGCAACTCTCTCAATGATGGAGTGGTCCATTGGAACATTTTTATATCGTGAGATCACATCAAATGATGTGCACTAATGATCTCTTCGGACTTTCTACATTGTTGATTTGCATTACTATACAACGACTGAACTTGACATCTCTGGAAAGGAAGAGGTGTTTAACTCAAGAAAACGACAAAATCGCCATAACCACAGGACGTACACTTGGACGTCATACGGACGAATTTGATTACACTCGACAGATCTCTAAACGATGTTTTTGCAGTGTTAACGTTTGTGTGTACGCATATTTTACAGTAAGCGATAGTACTGAACACATACAGCAAAGAGCTATTTCGCGATAGGCACAAATACAAGAAAGTCATCCTGGTTCACAAAAGTCCTGACTGTAGACATCTGACTGAAGTAAATTCAAGCTTCGAGCTCCATTGAAAGTACTGGTTGGTTTTTTGTTTTTGTGTCTGTTGTTGACAACCAGAAGACCTTCAGGAACAAGGACACAGTTCAAGGACTCACAGTGACATGATGACAGTTGCGAAAGAAAACTGGCAGAAGAATAGAAGCAAACAACGTGATCCGAAAGGTAATATTTAGTAACGTTCATCAAATTCGGCTTCTTCGATAAATTATCTGCTCCGAGGGAAAACTCTGGTCATTGGCAACTCAGACTGGATGGAGTAACCAACATCCAATCAAATCAGGACAAGGAGACATCTCTACTGGCCTGACAATTGGAAAGCTCAGCCTGAAGCATTGGTTGTATTCGTTTGGGTTTCAAAACTGCCAAAAGTTTCTGATGAGACATTTCACTTTTTCCTGTCTTTGAAAGTCATGAAGCTTTATCAGGTTTGCGCAAATACAGTACACATATGACATGGCTGAAGAGCAAGTAAGCGTCATCAGGCATTCGTTTCAACAGTAGGTTACGAACGACGACCGCACATACAGACACAATACACCACACCACACCATGCACCCAAACATAACATTCTTTTCACTGGTAGAAAGGGACGCAAATCAGATTCACAATTCAGAAATGAGGGTCAAGCAAAACAGAATAGCTTGATTGTGTTGACTGTCTCTTTGGATAGTACAAAGAACAAGGGGCAACACGAAGAGGTAGAGGCTGTAAATGAAAGCTAGTAAGTTCTACTTTCATATGTTGAGGAGGGCCGTTTCCATCATAAATAGAACTTCAGAACTGGGCTCGTTTCCTTGCAGAGTACCAATAGCAAAATCAATCATCATCTTGTGACCCTGACCATGTGTGTAGCCTATAAAAGGTCACTGGGACATCATGTTTATCCTCTCTTCACCATTGCCATGGAGGTGAAAAGGTGAACTTAAAAGACCATCATGCCACTCCAGGAGTGGCACTGTTGCCTCATAGCAAGAAGGTTCTGGGTTCAAGCCCAGGAGCCGATGAGGGCCTTTCTGTATGGTTTTGTATGTTGTCTGCATGGGTTTCCCCCACTGTTCAAAGACATGCAGGTTAGGTGAACTGGCTATTCTAAATTGTCCATAGGGAGGAGAAAACCTCAATAATCTAGCACAAGGCAACGAGAAACCACTACGGTAATTCCTCCCTAGAAATTCTGAGAGCTGAAGCTGTCAGAGCAGACATACCATCAGGCAGAACACTGAAGAGAAACATCACTAATTCTGTCTTTGTTAAATATTCATTGTCAAAGAAGAGTGCATCAAGACAAACCTTGGGTAACTATAACTCCAGGCCTTGACTTAGTACTGTCACCATGGTTGACTGTGTCCTTAGAACAGAACAGGCCTATTGTTTGTGACAGTATGGGCGATACTCCCAGTACCCAATTGCATAACTGTACAAATTCATAATGATGTTTGACCGCTTGTATTTCAGGGCAACATGGAAAGCTGTTTGCTCTGCCAGGCCCCAGTGGACTTGGATGATGGATAAAATCCATCCATCCATTATCCATAACCGCTTATCCTGTACAGGGTCACAGGCAAGCTGGAGCTTATCCTAGCTGACTATGAGCGAGGCAGGGTACACTCTGGACAAGTCGCCAGATCATCGCAGGGCTGACACATAGAGACAAACAACCATTCGCACTCACATTTCACACCTACAGTCAATTTAGAGCCACCAGTTAGCCTACCCTGCATGTCTTTGGACTGTGGGGGAACCTGCAGCACCCGGAGGAAACCCACAAAGACGCAGAGAGAACATGCAAACTCCACAAAGAAAGACCCTCGTCGGCCATTGGGCTCAAATCCAGAACCTTCTTGCTGTGAAGCAACAGTGCTAACCACTACACCACCGTACCACCCCGATGGACAAAATCAATGTTCAAAATTCTTTGGGACCAGAGCACCTTTGACAAGAACTTACAGAACCTTGGCCTTATGACATCATTATGCACCACAATATGAATATTGTGGACTAGTCATTATTTTTTTCTCTTATGCTGCATGGTAGTAGAAGAGTGGGGGCAAAACAGACAGCAGATACTGCTGCAAGAACCAAAAACAGAAAGCTCTGCGGCACAATCCCCTTGAATGGGAATAGTAAGTGGTACTACTATGTTGAACCATGAGCTGGCCTAGTAGTTAGTATGTCCAGCTCTCAATCGGGAGATCACAAGTTCTGCTCATGGTCAGGTCATACCAAAGAGCATCATAAAAATTGTACCTACTGCCATCTGGCAAGGCACACTGGAATACAGATGCAAGTGAGGAGTCAAACTATCATGGTTACCCGAGGATCAACCCCCACTGTAACCCTAGTTGTATAGGCGAGAGGCAGAGGGCTACAGAAACAGAGATCAGCGTTGCCCAATGTGCCTTAAGGGCCTGGTTAGTACTGGGACGGGAGACTGTCTGGGAAGACCAGGGCATGGCGCAGGAAGGACTTATGACTATGTTGAAATGAAGACGATTCACCAAAAAGACATAAGAAAAATACAAGAGCTGTTGGCAGCAAAGCAACAGAATAACAGTGCAGAAATGTGAGAAACTCAGTAAAGCTGCCTCACATAGAGACAGACCCTGATGACACCCTAAAGGCTGATTCTCATCTTCTAATATAGAACGAGTCTACCTTGGCAGAGAGGCCGGAATTCCCACCATCAGCGCATTCTGATGATCAGAGTGTAACGCAGGGCTGTGGCTCAGCAGCAAATGCACTTATATTGAAACTAAATTTGAATTTTCCACTTGATGGCTGATGGAACACGAACTCATTTTGTGGTACAGGCGCTCAAGCAAGAGATGTACCTATTCTACAATGTACCCATTTTCTTTGAGAGCTTTTCTGCACATTCATGACTGCATTCAATCTGTGACCTGATAAAAGAATGATATTCTCAATGCCTCTGGTAGAAACACCAGTGGCCTCAATAAAGGTACAGGCTGATTGAAGCTCGGCACATAAATGCAAGACAGATGCCAAGTAAGAGATTATGTCTATTGCTCCTGGTCTTATTGAGATAATGTCCACAAGGTCAGGTGCAATGAGTACTGATACCTTAGAGGCAGAATTCCAAGCAACAGGATATAACCTGGCATGATGAAACTGTAGAAATCTCCAACTCGGACCAATCAGGACTAATGCTTGATCGTAAGCAATACAGAATTTGTTCAGCTTCGAGACTTGCTCAAAATGACCAAGCTGTTCACAAATTAAACACATTGTCAACATCTAGCCTGTGAAATTGTGTTTCAGCAACTCAAACAGAGGATGAGCGGAATTACATATAGCAAAGAATATCCACTAAAATGGCTTTGTGCCAGATCAGGGTGTGACCAGATTTCCAGGGCACGATTCATCAAAAGCATTGAGGCATCATGAAGTACTCTTCACTTTTGGTTAGGTTTAGGAAGCAGGACATTCACAACTGACCTTGGGTATACTACAGCAGACATGGCCAAGCAACACCCAAATTTAGTGTCTGTATGGGCTTATGCGCATTGTTCATCTGTGAAGCCAAGGGTGCAAGGAAGGTATTACAATAAAGCACGTGTTCAGCTTGTGTGCCGAGACCCATCTGCAACAGCAGAAAATCAAGTATACTTTGGAGACATCCATGCACATGCATGTATCCATGTCGTGAGAAGCCATGTCCACAAAAGTACACTTCAGCCCTCAGAGTTCACCCTTGCAACACCAAGGTCTATGCATACTGCCTTATTTGGATGATTAGCTGCTGTGTGAGCAGCCCTAAAGCAAGTGATGGGCCAGACAATGCTTCCGATCTCAGACATGGAAGCTCTGATTAAAATTCAATCACAAGTCACATAGAGGGGTCAGTAGCATGAAGCATAACATGCACACTATGAGTCTTTTTGATGGAAGACCGAGCTACCTCAATTACGGATGCAGCCACAAAATTGCGAGTGGCCACACGTCACATACGCAGACTGTGGTTAATGTGGCAACCTTAACTGACAACACCCAGGGTGGTATTTTTCAACCACCAAGAGGGTACAAAATCAAAAGTGATGCTTGGATGGGCAAATAGATGTGTACCTGTAGGGCTAACGCCATCAAAGCAATGCAGCAAGGGGCAAATTTACAAGGACCTAAGGAAAAGGAAGTTGATCCGTTTTTGCATACACAGGCTATTCAATTTCCAATGTGCTTCATAAACAGAGCAAACATTTGGGCCAAGATGCACTGGCGCAACGACTGGCCAAAGGCGTATGCTTTTCAACCACTACCATTCTTGTAGTCATCACTGCAACACATCCAATTACGCAACCAGTCTGGACACTGGGATTAACCCCAGTATACTGGCATCCTTGCAAAGGGTCAGACATTATGAGTGAACATATACTGCACCTGTGTATACAGTAAGGTGGGAAGCTTGTTGCTATGGTTTGAAACACTGAACATGAAACCCGTAATCAATGTTTTTGTAGTTAGCTACAACCAACTCTTTCTGGGTCTATCCCAAAGATATATGTGGCACCATTATCTGAACACAGTTCTGGTCTACCACTTAGACTGCGTAAATTAGTCAATTGGACATACACAGCATGTTGCTTCAGCAATCGATCAGTTTCTGCAACTTACCATTTGAACCAAAAGATGTGTATAGAAAAGGGTCTCACTCTTAAACACCATTTTCGGGGCCATCACTATGGCCAGATGAGTTGGTGAATGGCATGAGCCATCAGCCAACACACCGTGTAACAAGCTCCTTCCCCAGTAAGGACTGTCAAAGTATGAAGTTGTTACAGCCAGCTTTTGGGGGGAGACGACAACACTGATTAGCTGTTTCTGTGCTTTGAGGTACACCATATACAGGATCAGAATTTCAGGATATTTAGTGTCAATATCAGAATGTTCACCATTAATAAAAAAGTACGGCATCGGTGCTGGCAGGGTGCAATCAAGAGGTGTTACAAAACCTCATAATAAATAGGTACCGCTAGTTCCAAATTAAACATAAGGAAGTAGAACACAAGGTTGAGCAGCATCGTGGTGCAGTGGTTAGCACTGTCGCCTCACAGGAAGAAGCTTCACACCTCATGGCCAACAGGAGCCATTCTGTGTAGAGTTTGCATGTTCTCCCCATGTCTGTGTAGATTTCCTTTGGATGCTCCAGTTTCCCCTAGAGTTGAAAGAATTGCAGATTAGGCAAAATGCCCAGTCACTGGGGTTGCACAAGCCAGTGCTTACCTAGTGCCGGTCCCAAGCCCGGATAGATCGGGGAAGGTTGGGTCAGGAAGGGCATCTGGTGTAAAAACCTACACCAAATCTGCTGTGGCAGCCCCAGATGAACAGGAGCAGCCGAAAGAACGCCACCACCACAAGGTTACAAAACTAACCATATTTCTGTGACAGAGTGAAAGCTCACCATGCCATTTTGGTCATTAGAGTTGACAAGAATGGCTAGTGGATGGGTTGTGGCAAGGTGTAGACCCTTTAACAGGCTACACGCATGGAGTCATGGCCTTGAGTTCACAACTTTGCTATTGATACTCAGCAAATGCACTCGTTCCAAAGGAGACCGCTCCGACAGTCATAGAATCCCAATTACGTACGTAACTTACTTTCTACTTTCACATACCAGTGTAGATCCTCAACAGATATAACAGCATTACTCCAAATACTGTTCTGTAGTAGTATATAGCAGAAGCAGCTATAGTAAACGTGGCAACTGAAAACTAAATATAAAAGCATTATACAAGGGCTGTGAATGTGTATGAATGTTAATGACAGGCAGTAAAAACAATGCAGAGCGTTGAATGTTTTGTACGTGGGCAGGAAAGGCTGAAAATCACAATAATGCACAAGAAACAAGGGACACAATGAAATACTTTTAAGTACAACACATTTCGAGTCAAGGACAAAAAAAAAAAAAGTTTAGGCACATTATTCTCTAGTGAATGTTACTGTGTGTACAGGAATGCTGACATACAAGAGTATTTACAATAGAGTACAGAAAAGGGAACTTGTCTGAAGAACCGTCTCAGCAGGGTGGGGAGAAGTATGTACTGCTCTACAGACTCGTTCACAAGTTAGCCTTTTCACAACTGTGAGCTCCAAGTTTCCCCAAAGAAACTCTAGGCCTGACCTACAACTAAGAAGGCTTACTTCTTACTCCTTCTCAGGTGCAATTTAAACAAATTAATGACAAATGTAACGGATCCCTACGATGAGTAAAACCTGCAATGTGAGAGCTTAGTGTAGATCAACAACACAAGTGTAAGATGAAAATCAGCTCACGTCAAACAGCTTGGTTATTTTACTTGACAGAAGTAAATGATGTTGCTGTAGTTTGTTGGTTTTCAGAACACAAACTGTCCAAGTAACTAACACAATATCTATCTAGAGAACTGCAGGAAAAAAAAAAAATTGTAGAGGACACCAATTTTTGATCTACATACCAACATCTCGCAACTCTCCCACAGTTAATAAAAATTAGTGGTCTTACTCAAAATGAAAGTTAAAAAAAAAAAAATACTGTAAACATAAAAATTACAATTTATTTGTTGAACGATTTCTATCCTTTTTATATGTCTTTGAATGGAAATACCTCTGAACCGTACATAAACCTCATGATCATGCACTTTTATTCAATTAAAAGCCCATAATTCAGTTGATGTACAGCGCCATAAAAACAAGACTTCTCCACTGGATTAAAGTAGGCACCATTTGACAGGGCTATGCCTTCTCTACGTGTCTCCTGCTTGCTTTGTTCTTCACAGGATTTCCTCTGTCCGTACTCGTAGCTGGTTCTCTGCAAGTGCTTTTGCGAGCCACCTTTGACTCTGCTTATCTTGGCCCCATCCCTCATGAGCAAGAAACAAACAAACACCCAAAAAAGACCTGGACAAAAAAAAACACTTTGTTTTTAATCCTTCCTTTGTGAATGCAAATGAACTTATGATCTGCGGCCCTAGGATTTTAATTTTCTTCAGACTGGGTATTTTCATTTTTTACATGTACGCAGAATAGACACTGGTTTGGAAGCAAGGTCTCCCGGTGGCAAGTCAAATGTTCGGAGGTCACATTTCTTTTCTTTTATTATTTTTTTTAATCCTTGTATTTTCTTTTTTTTTTTTCTTTTAGTCCCGCTTTAGCTGTTGCTTCCAGGCCTCGTTCAAGTAGACCAGCCTCTTGTAGTTGAGCACGAGTAGAATGAAGTTCAGTGCATATGTGGTAATGCAGATGATGCAGAAGTCTTTCAGGACAAAGTAGAGGATGTAGGCCAGGTACACTGAGCCTATCACCGAGACGATGGACGTGGTCATTAGAATCAGGGCGGCCATCGCACTCACAGTCAAGCCTAAGGGGGGGGACACACACACACACAGGCCGGTTAATGATAACAACAAACAAGCAATGTAACATTATAAAAGGTCAATTCTTCAGTTCAGTCATTTCTCTTTCCAACGACAGGAATATTTTTTTCCAAGCCATATGCTTGTGCTTCAGGTTTTAACAAGAGGACCTAAAAAGGTAAAACTCATGGTCACTTGCTGGAATTAAATTTATTACTGCAGTAGAATGGCTTTCAATTTCAGCCTCCTTCAACAGAATCAGAAAGGAGCCTATTAAATAATTCTTCACTGGCGCATTTAACACTAATTCTCCAAGGGAAATTGCTAGTCTATTTGTATTTTACTTAATGTATTTTAAACAGGCACGTAATAACATTCACGATTCAATTTAATTCAGGATATTGGGTTTTGATATTCCCACAATATTTTTGAAAATAGAGTAAATGAAAAAAAATGTTATTATCCAAAAAAGTGTTCCAAGGGCACAATATCCCCTGCTGGCAACTCTGCCATAACTCTGGTAAAGTGTGACTGAATTGAATGAAATTGCAACATGCATATTACCGACATAAAGAATCCTGTCAAGTTTCGTGAAATTCCTCCAAAAATTGTGACAGGAGTTGATTTCAGAAGGCGAGTACCCTTCCCAGCACGGACAGACAGACATCATGATATAATCCCCCTTGGGGTCTTTCGGCCAGTGGGGGATAAAAATTGTGAGGGAAGTTGATTTCAGAAAGCAGGCACACCTTGATGAAATTGCCAAAGTACAAGTTTGTTAATAATCAAGCTCATAATTCTGGGAAAATTTGCCCAAATTAAAATTTCAACAGTCATATAACAAAGCCTTTTGCCAAGTTTGGCAAAATTCCTCCACAAATTGTGAGAGGAGTTGATTTCAGAAGAACGTACGCCCTCGCGAAATTGTCAAAGTACAAGTTATTTAATCAAGGGTCAAAATTCTGGGAAAATTTTCACAAATGAAATTAAATCACAATATGCGTATATAACAAGGCTTTTTGCCAAGCTTCGAGAAATTTGTCCAAAAATTGAGAGAGTTGATGTCAGAAGCCAAGCACACCTTCATGAAATTGTCAAAGTACAAGGTTGTTAATCAAGGGCTGTAACTCTGGTAAAACATGACCCAATGGAACAAAATTACAATATGCGTACTGCTGACTGACAAGGCGTTTGGCCAAATTTGATGAAATTCCTCCACAAACTGTGAGAGGAGTTGATTTCAGAAGGAAAACACACATGAAACTGTCCAAGTATAATTTTGTTAATCAAGGGCTGTAACTCTAGTAAAATGTGACAATTTAACGAAATTGCAATATGCATATTACCAACATATAACAAAGAATCCTGCCAAGTTTCGTGAAATTCCTCCAAAAATTGTGAGAGAAGTTGATTTCAGAAGGTGAGCACTCTTCCCGGGACTGACGGATGTTGCCACGACATAATCCCCCTTCGGGCCTTTCAGCCAGCGGGGGATTTTTTTTTAAAAGGCAATATTTATTTGCCTATTCTTCTCAACCTTTATTTTTGTTAAATTTAAAAAAAAAATCATTTTCTTAATAACCAGTAGTAATTATTTACTGACATTTGTCAAGGTTGTAATAAAATACAACAAATAAATTAAATGTTCCTTTTATTAAAAATGAAAAAAGTTGATGACAAATTGGCCTTAAACTTTTAGGAACATTTCTACTACCTCTGCTTCTCTCTCATTTTTTTTTTAAAGCTTGTCAGTCTGTAAAAAGATAGCCAATCTACATGTACATTCAATTGCACAACAGCTCTTTTTCACTTTAGATCCGTTTTGGGAGTTTTCATCGTATTAGAGCTGTGTTACTTCCACCTCCTGTGAAGTCAAGCATATTCCCGCTATTGTACATTATTGCACCCTCTGCTGCCTAAACAATATGATTACAGCTAGGAAAAGTTAAGCTTTTGCAACCTGATAATCATCATGATTCATTTTTTTTTCCATCTGCTCAAATCCAAAAGATATTTCAAGACATGCACTGCACTTGCAAGTATTATCATTCCTGCACTAGCACAATATTACTTCATACATCATGGTAGTTCATCACGCCTGCATATAAGAAAATCCAGGAATGAAATCTTAACGAAATTAAAATGTGCGCAGAGAAAAATTACCATACTGATAGAAAGATGCGACCTTTCCCCTGGTTGGCATGACCATGACCCAGGTATACACAATCCCTTTGCATTCTCTTTTCTCTTTTAAGGTCAATCTATTCATAGATCCAACATTGCAATAAGGACAAGAGGATAGATAGAGCACACAGCTGAGGAGAGATGAAGAAGAAACCTGCAGTGACACAGCGTTGGAGCAAAAAGCATATTAAATCACAACTGCAGTGTAAACGGGATGCCTGGCTTTTATTTAAGTGTAATAATAATCAAATTTAAATAATTTTTAGACAAAAATACAGTTCCTGTTGGACAGACATTATTAAAAACATGGACGGAATTCTTTGTTTGCAACAGACGTCACATCCGGCAGTGATCCGCCTCTTGACGTATTCAGGTTTCCAGCTGATGGGCAGGCATCGTATTTGTTTACAGTCGCTTTGCAGTAGTTTCTTGTGTTTTGCCTCTAAATATGCCAGATTGTTGCTCTGTATTTGGATGTTCAAACCGAATAAATTGAGAAAAAGACAAAAAGGTATTACAGTATACATCAAGAAGTCATGCACAAGGGTGAAAGAATGAAAAATCTCAAAAAGGAACTGTGAAAAATGGCTCGCAAAACTTTCACTGTGTTCAAAAGGAATCGAGAGTCCACATGCTCGTGTTTGCAGTGATCATTTTGTCAAAAGGCACAAACATCCATGTTATGCATATAAAATCAAAACGTCTAATGTTAAATGAGTTTTCTTACGTTCTGGATGTCATAAAACAAACTAGTTTGTTTTGGTTGGCCTCGATTGAAACTCGATCGTTTAGGTATTTTTTCAGGTTGTCCAGTCCACTGGTGTCAAGTTCATAAGTCTGCACTACATTTGTAAAATGCAAGTTATCATTGCAAAAATACCTACAGCAGCTCTGATTTGAATCCTATACTACACTTCGGCTTACGTTACTCACCTTTGAAAAAACAAGACGATTATTGTCCTTTAGAAGTCTTATTCCAACGACATGAACCCAGCCACAAACAAACACCTTATAGGCTTCAAGACTTTTGAAAGCTTTCATTTGATTCTTTGTGTAAAACAATGTTTGGACTACCAGATAATTGGAAATGTCCAGAAACTGTCAAGTACATTTGGAAAGTTGTTGAAATCGCTTGAAAAGTCCGTCTCTTAAGCTGTAGGGGTCCAATCCATTGCATAAATATATATATATTTTTTCTTAATATCTCAATTTTGCTTTTAGTTCTAGTCTGTTAGCAGTCAGATGTAGAATGTTTTCCGCAAGATGACGACGGGATGCGTACTTCGCTTGGACGCCATCTTTGATTGTTGCCCATCACTTGGAAACCGAAAGTGAACCAGGAAGCAAAGGGAAAAAAAAAAAAAGTCACGTGATTGCAAACAAAGTATAGGATTAGGAGGAAATAAGCCATGTTCATAGGAATACATTTTAAAGGAAACTAGATAGAACTCGACGCCAACGGCGTCGATGGGGATGCCTCCACCCGGTAGACTACACGCCTTATTAAGTTGTGATTTGGGGATGGACATTTG